>JACVVK020000320.1:322500-422500 GCA_018292915.2 Batillaria attramentaria | reverse complement strand
CAGGACAGAGGCAAATAAAAGAAAAGACATCGTGTTGTCGTACCTCACACGAGGAACACGGAAAAACGCATTGTGCGGTCGTGTTCGAAGTTTGTTCGGACTAAAACATCTCCCGTGTAACATGAGCAGAAACGACTCCGTGCCAAAACGTGATAATATCCGATTAAAAACACTAAGCTATTGTACCTAGAAGTTTTGAAATGTATTATTTTCTCACATATTTTGTCCAGCCTGAGCACATTTCTTAAACACTGGGTACTTCTAATTTCTTCGGAACCCTCCATCCTTTGTTAGTCATCTGACTGATCACGTATCACTCCACCGATTGCGTTTTCCGCTGTACTAAACTTAAAGCGAGCAAACGCGGGATATTTATAGCCTCCCTTCGACCTCAAAGAGCACGACGGATCACGTGGAAGATTTTCACTCACATTCTGTGAATTGTTTAATGACATCATTAGAGTTCCTACAACATAAAGTGGCACAAAGGCCCCGGGGTGAGCAAGAATTCAGTTGAAACATTTACACACAGATTTGTTTTGCGGTGCCTGTCTTGCCTTCACGTACACAATCGTGTATAGTTATCAAGTGAGCACAAACAAATCTAATTCTATACCTGACAGGAGGGACCGAGAAACGGAAATCAAGTACACACTAAGCATGCAGTAAACACGAGAGAAAATGGTTGGCGCCGTTTAAAATGGCGAAGTGCTCCTCCCGGGAGAAGCGACCCGCATTTCCCATACTAGGGAGCGGGGCAAAAGAAATACCTTAATACTAATAGCAATCATGGAAACTTATTGGTACAAGGGACTGATTTAAACTTTCACTGCATTATAAATTCCCAGTATAAAAGATGTTTATACTGAGTGAAGCGGCATATAGCACAGTTTCATGACTGTATAGCCGAAAAATGAAAATAACTGTACAAACACATGCGACGATCTGTTTATTTCATCATACTTTATTACTAGTTTTATTAGCACTGCTGCAGGTTATGGTAATGACTCTGTCCAGTGTTTGAGAAATTTCAGTTTTCGTACCAGCAGGATTATGATTTTCCAGAGGGATTATCTCGTTTCCATGTCATTTTAAATGATTGTATTGATTTTGTAGATTCTGTTAAAAAAAAACAAAAACTGCCGTAATAATTACAGCTGACATGTTAATTCATGGCAACATTTGTATAAACTGGACTTAAACACCGGCAGAACACAACAGACTTAGATGAACTTGTTTCCTTGTCATGTGACGTAACAGTGGATCCACAGGAATGACGGAGCGATGTCGATTCGTATACAGTTTGGCCGCTTATTTATTTTTTTATTACTTTTATGCTTCTTGTGTTTCAGTTTGTTTGTTTGTTTGTTTGTTTGTTTGTTGTTGCTGTTGTTGTTGTTCATATCTGATGCCGAGACATGTGCGCCAACATGACCAGTCAGTAAGAATGAGACACTGGGTGTCAGTCAGTGTGATGATGTTACTTACAGAAACTACAAGACAGGGTGATCAACTGCAGTCTGGGCATCATCTACAACATGGCCCGTCAGGACGACAAGAGAGAGCGACTCCGTCAGCTGGGTGTGACAGGCGTGATGGTCAATTTTCTCACATCCCCTTACAGATACTGTCGGTATGAAAATGGCGTACTTGTTGAACTTCTCCTTATTTCATCATCATCATCATCATCATCATCAGGGTTGTGTTAATTAATTTCGGGTGTTATCATGTCACTTCTCCCCAATATATTGTTTTACAACATGAAATACGTTGAAAGGAGAGTTTCGAAAGATTAAAAAAACATAACACGTACCCGGTGATGTCAATATTTCGGCTTTATTATTCGTGCTTCCTCAGGTCCAGTGTTCAAATATACGTCTGTACACCGACACAGTAGGCTGGTATGGTGACCGACGTCTAGCGTCACAGGACTAAATAATATCTAGGGTATTTAGGATTTTTGCTTTGTTTTTGAAGGGTCAGCCCATGAATGTTGCGTGTATTTATTAAATAATTACTTGCTGCGTTTCCGTTTGTTCAGGAAACACAAACGTAAACGCACCCACCCCTCCCCCAACCCCCAAACAAAAAAAAAACTATATAGTAGAAAATAAAAGGGTGTGTTCTCATTCATCAGTATAGTACAGGTCTGCGTTCAGCTGATTGAAACCAAAACGCAGTGGCCGGTGACAGTGTCGTATACGACACTCGACCTTGTAGCTCCGGACGGCTGAGTTTTATTTATTCGCACGGCCATAAAACATCAGTGTGTTGCATTCAGAGCTCTACCATTCTCTAAGAGTTATAAACGCACAGGCGTGGTCACAAGCGCAGGTGTTCCAAAATAAAGGTCTCCCTGTGGAACCCTATAGTAATGGTAGCAACAGCGCCTTTAAACGAGCCCTAATTATGTAGTACATGTAACAGTTACGTAACTATGTCTTCAGTCCTAATTAACGAGCCCTTACCATAACGAGACTGCCAGTCGATGACAAATACTCGCTATATTCACCCGTGTGTTATTACAACTTCTCCTGCGGACTATGTAAAACAGTTCCTCGCCTAAGGACAAGCCTTGAAACAAAATGGTTCAAATGTGGCTGAATACTACCAAGGGCGCTTATCAGACTGTTACGATCCGCCAGTGAATAGGTGGTTATCGCCCTGAGAATATCGTTTAGTTCGTTGACCTCCAGAGATACCGAACGGTTTACTGCATGCATAGTGAAAGGTGGTTGAGTTATGCTGAAGAATAAAACGTTCATTACAGACACATGGACATCGATGGCCGTATAGGTTCAACACGATATGATAATTATGCTTGTTGTCGATGTTGATGTTGCTGCTGCTGCTATTGTTGTTGATGTTGATATTGATGTCAGTTGTTCCTATACTTGTACGAATTATGTGTTCATGTTGGTACGCGTGTTTACCTTTCACTGTGTCCTCGACCCTCGACACGTAAAGCAGTAACACTGATCAGTCTGTACGTGTTTGTTTTCCTGATGTCGTTCATTCTGTACACGACAGGAAATGGGCAGTTGAGACACTTATTTACATCATGACCGAGGAGGAGGGCGACAGGCTGGAATCCACACATATTGTGACGTCATTCTGTGATATGCCAGATGATGGTCTCTTCGTGTCATGGAGTGGTAGGTAATGTTCCGGATTCTGTCTACTGACCATGATGATTACCGTGTCCACACAGAGTCACTGTACAAGCTGCTGTATCGATAACATGTAATGTGCAACATCATTTACAGTCAACATCACTTCAGTGGGCATGACGTAAAACATGCGTAATGAAATGGGGGGTTTAGTCTGATGTCAAATGTATCCGTCTACTACTTCTAGTCTGTTAACTGTTCAACTGGTCAAGATATTACATTGAGTATTTCTGCTGGTTGTGTAGTTCGTGTAAAAGGTAACAGGTCTTCTAACTTTTGTACAATAAACAGTTGCTGATGGAACCGCCTGGATTTTCAACGATATGATTCTACGTCTGACACCATCATAACAAACCCATGATACCCCCCCCCCCCCTCTCTCTCTCTCTCTCTCTCTCTCTCTCACACACACACACACACACACACACACACACACACACACACACACACACACACACACACACACACACAGGCCAATATCACTTTATTTGTAAGCTCATTTAACACACACTAGGCTGAATATCAAAGTCACCCAATAAACACGTGTTCTGCGTCCCGTCCCGTCTTTAGTGCCAGTGTTATCATAAATGTACACACTGTTTGTGTCACGACACTCTGATACGTTAGAATGTCAAAACATCAAAACTTATTAGATCAGCTGAAGCTTTTATTGATGACTGTGTTTACAGACTTGACCAAAAACGCCGTCATCAAGCGTGTGCTGATACAGAAGGGAGCGCTACTCATGCTGATGGACCGATTCTGCGGGGCGGACAACATCGACAGTAAACACAGTGAGACACCATACAATGCATGCATGACTTGACTTTGGAATAAGGACCCTCTTGATATACCGCCATTGCATGGCCGATAAACAGAAATTTGAGTGATGTTGTTGATACACGCATCATCCTCCCCTGCATGGTAATCCGTAGTATGTTCTAATAATGACTAACTGCGAGTCGTGTACTTATCGAGTCCGCGAGGAACACCAGACAAAAATAGTCAGTGCGCGAGTTATATGTACTTCTCAGTCCAAAGCTGGACACACACAGGTGGTTACACACGGGCCCGGGGAGTTGGGACTCTGTCGTCTGGATTGAAGTGTGGATGTTCTGTCTCTGATGGCGGACAGTCGTTGTAGTCAGTCTTCCTAAACTGTCTCAGTGGTAGTCGTGGTATCCGGGTGCCTGGTGTTTCAGAATTGCCCATTGTACTTTCTTTCGGCGTGAGTGGGAGGGAATGGGGTGGGGGTGGGGGTGGGAGGGAACGGGGGGTTGGGGAGGGGGGGGGGGTGATATGCTGTTGGGTATCGTTTGACTATAAATATCAAGCTCCAGGTACAATGAAACCTGTCTAGACGTTTCCTCTGTAAGACAAACCTTGTCGGAGAGGGCCACCAAGAAATTGTAAACACACACACACACACACACACACACACACACACACACACACACACACACACACACACACACACACACACACACACAAACGCACCGCTCGATAGTCACATTTGAAGTTGTAAGTTGTTGACAACGAGTTTGTGATAGATAAGACGCTGGACAGTTCCCCGTGTATTGTGTTGATTCTGTCCTGTTGTGTCTGTTTCACAGCCGCCCTGGACAAGATAAATAACCTTTGTTCGTCTGAACACGTACCTGCTGATGTCCGACAAGAGTTACTGGACTTGGCAAAGTGGATACAGTGCGATCACCGGGAGTTCGAATGGTGTCACAGTACGGCCGGTGAGATACTGAAAAAACTCACAACACGACAGGGGGCGACAACCATACATAGTCAGCATAGTACCTCTGCAGGTGGGTACAAGTATTCAGCGTATGTTCATTATATTTTGATGATGGGATATGTGTATAATTGCATGTGTGTACGCAGAAATGAAACATAAACAATGTAACAAATTGTGTGTGTGTGTGTGTGTGTGTGTGTGTGTGTGTGTGTGTGTGTGTGTGTGTGTGTGTGTGTGTGTGTGTGTGTACAGAACAAGGTACCAGTCAACGTCAGCGGGCGGCCATGGCATTCTGGTTGTTACACGCCCCTCACTGGTTTCCCGATCTTCACAACAAAACATACTTCATCCCGCCGCTAGACCCGGACAGCAATCAAAACGGCGGAGATACTACAGCCGGTATTGTGCAGCGCAAGTTGACAGAGACGTCTTGCTCGTGCCTATCACGAGACCCCTGTGGCCTTGACCTTCAGAATACAGACATTCAGCTGTATCAGATGCATCAAACCACAACCAGCGGTTCACATGAACCCCCTCCACTCTCTGATCCCTCTCCTCCAACTAAACGTCTGAAATTGTCCTCTACATCCGGGCATGTCGGTTATAACTCCTCGTGGGGATCGTGTAACATTCAGTCAGCCCAGGGGCAGACAACCGCGCCTGTAGTCAGTACTGGCTCCTTCCAGATACCCAATCCACCACCTTCACAACAGGCCAGTGACGTCACGAGTGTACGTCATCACTTGCTGCGTTGCATCAGAGCACTGGCGGAGAGACAACAAGAAGTGATGATGGTGATGTGGCGGTTGGATTTCAGGCGATACCTGGACCGGCAGGACAACCCACTGGACGCTGCGACTACCGCCATCCTGACGAGGTCTGCTACAGGGGGGGCCGGGAACCGGGAGGGAGACTTCATGATGCTTATCATACATCAGAAATATGGACTGATTGTGGTGCGAGTCACACTGGTGGGCTTCCGTATGGACGACGTTCAGGATGTAACGGATAAGCTGGCTGACGCAGTGGCAGAGGCAGTGAAGGAGCTGAACGCTGCCAAACGTTTGCTGAAACATATGACGTCAGATCTCCAAGGGGTCAAGGTCACCAAGGTCATCGCTCTGCCATGTGTCATGTCCAGTCAACTGGAACAAGCTTTGCGTGACACCCAGAATGTAAATGAGGTGAAACCTTCAAAGATTACATAATAATTAATATGAACTCTTATAAATCTGTTTCTGCTAGTGTGGCGTAACGTCCGAGGCAGTCATTACTTTTCACGCTCAACTCTTAAGATACACATAATGCAGTTCAGTATTCCTTGTATGGAAGCACAGAAAAGTGTGCTGACTGAAAAAGTACACCAATGTATTACACTAGAAACACCTTTTTAAACTCACACGTGTGACATGTGAATCTAAACAAAAGCCCTTCATAGTCCGTTTGTGTGTTTGTGATTTCATCCGCGGTATAAACTATGAAGTATCTCTCTGTCATGCATGCTGTCAGATTGTGAAGATGTCTCTCTGTGCTGACCAACTCCCGACCGCCAGACGACCTTGTGACGTCATCAACTATTCCGATCTGGACCGTTTGATTGAGTGGTGGAAGCGGACCATGGTCATCCCGTCCGCAGCAAGTTCATGCGGTAAATATTCGACGATTACCTAAATACTGGATAGTGGATAGTGCAGGAGAGCTGATGGCGTGAGCTCGTCATTGATGACGATGTTTATACGGTTTGTGTCATACGAGCCTACAATTTTACCTGTTTGTCTATGATACCACTCTGTACTTGTCACCAGACATTCGATGTGCGACATTTCAGCCGAGAATTTCCGGAAAATCAGATTGGGAATAATACGTTTTAACTCAACGCAGATATTATTATAAAACAGACATACTGACGATTAATCTTGTACGAGGGCTACTCATTATGGTTTGCAACCTGGACGAACTAATGACGTCGTTACTTTTCTGTTTACATCACATCTTAGACAAATTTCATAATACTTATGACAAACTTTTTTACATGATTCCGTGCAACCGTTTTGTATTCCATGCGATAAAATGTCCGGTAAGAGTGACGGGTCTTTTACCAGCAGTGTTGACCTTTCTTGAGGGGATTTTCATGATGTATTATGACTACTGCCGGGGAAAATCTTTTCAGGGCTGCTTTCAAAGTTTAAAACAATGTATTGGAGATCAATCTCCGTCCAAAGCCACTGTGTTCAGGTGGTTCCGACAGTTCATGTCTGGCCAGACAACAGTTGAAGACGATGACCGTTGTGGTCGAATGGCAACGACCGTTACCCCAGAAAAGGTCTCTAGTGTAGAATCCCTGATTAAGAAGGACCTAAAACTGATGTACGCTGAAATATAGGATATCATGTAGATTTCACCAAGAAATCTCATATGCATTCTTCACGACTGCCTTGGCGTAAGGAAACGTGCCCGTTGGGCGTCCTACAACCTGAGTGAAGAGCAGGAGCGGGGTAGGGTGGACTGGTGCACCAACATGCTAAGAAAATTTGACGGAGGAAGGTCCCCTCGGGTCTGGGACATCGTAACAGGAGACAAAACCTGGGTATACCAATACGACCCCGAAACGAAGCAACAGTCGGCGGTGTGGGTCTTCCCAGGTGAGAACCCACATGTGAAATTCAAAAGAAACAGAAGTGCTTCCAAACAAATGATAGCCTGTTTCTTTGTAAAATCTGGCCACTTTGCCACCATACTGCTTGAGGACAGAAAGACGACTACGGCTGACTGGTATGTTAACCACTGTTTGCCTAAAGTCTTCCAGGCATGGTGCAAACAGCGTCCCCAAGCGGGTGTCCGTGGTCTACTGCTTCATCACGAAAGTGCCAGCGCACACATAGTAGCTGCAACTGTGGACTGTTTAGCTGTGAATAATGTTCAGCTGGTGGGTAACCCACCATATTCCCCTGATTTATCTCCTTGTGGCTGTTTTTTTTTTCTGCCCCAACTCTTTGCCAGCTCCAGTGGTGTTCCTCCCAGGTCATGGGTGGAGCCCACGGAGGACTCGGAAGCTAGGACAATTTTTTAATTATGCGTGATGATGGAGATGAGGATGATAATAAGATGATGCTATATAGGTCCATGTGGTTTGGGACTGCGGGACAGGGCCGCATTCCACGCTTCCTGTCATAAATATCCCGGCATTAACCAGGCCTGGGAACTACGGCACCTGCGGTGCCGGCCGTGTAATCATCCACATCATAAGACGTGTCATACTAAGGGAAGCACCCCCAAAGTCGCATCCGTGAAGTGGGTGAAACTCGGCTGTGTGGCAACAGCCTCCCCATCGGGCCCATAGCACACCCGCTCTGGGTAGGAGCCGACCTAGGTAGGAAAAATCCCGCTTGCCTCGGCTGGGATTCGAACCCGGGTCTCCCGGTCCATGATCCGAAGTGCTAACCACTACACTACGGGGGCCGGTCTTGTGGCTGTTTTTGGTTTCTTTCCGCCAAGAGGCAGTTAAAGGGAAAGCAGTTTCGGAGCGCAGAAAATGCCCGAGCATTGTTCGAGGGTGTCATTTTGGACCTACCCCAGTCAGCGTGGTCGGGTGTCATGGACAGCTGGTTTGAGGGGCTGGCAAATTGTGTACAGGCTGATGGGAGGTTCTTCCAAAACATTGAGTAGACAGACTGGTTGTAAGTGTTCTTGAAAAGCCAGGTTGCAAAACATAATGAGTGGCCCTAGTATATTGTTGCTCCCATGTTTTGTCATCAGATTTTCAAGGAGGCAAGAGACTCCGCCGGTACGAAACACTTCTGCTGAGGTTGGTTATTTTGTTGAATAACTGTACATGTGAATAGAACAGGGATTAGTGCAGGGATGGCGGCATTCACTGTCAGTTCTCCCCGCCCCCCCCCCCCCCCCCCCTTCCATCCCCCACCCTTCCGGGTGAGTTCATTTTGATTTAATCATCAGGCGTACAACACTTCAGCCATTTTTAAAATGTTAGTCTGTCTAATGTATATAAGAAAATTGTGATGAAACTTTCAGCAAGTGATAATCAGAAGAACTATTTCCTTTCTTGCTTCGCTTTCTCGTTCTCTGGGTGCACGGGGAGGTTCAGCCTATGAGTGGAAGAGAATTAGAAGCAACATTATCGTTACTCCGTTCCAGGTTTTGTCCCCGAGGAACAATTGCGGTTACTGCAATACCTACCGCCACGGCCGCAACCCGCGAACCCAAATTTCCTTCCTTTGAAATGATGCAAAAGGCACGTAGAGCCACACCGAGGTCTTCAAAGCTGTCACGTGATCGTTCCTGTACACAGTCGTTTGCGACAATTCGGAACCGAGCAAACGAAGTGTTGGCACCATATAGGGAAACATTGGGAACAGCGACACATGAAACAGACGTGACACGTGTCACACAACGCGGAGAATCGGGGATATCCGGTAATGATGTAGAGTTTCCGGCTCTTGGAGCAACAACAGAACATCTCAACACTTTGTCATATGACGTCAGTGAACCATACTCTTTCAATATGCCAGAAATTCCAGTCGATGACACACTCGGTTCTATCCACGACACTGACGACAAGAATGGTGAATATCTTGATGTAACAAATGACAACAATGAGGTCATTGTCCTGAGTCTATCCCAAGTCGAGCTGCTGGAAAACCTTCCACCACGAGTATTTGTGACGGGTCCGCCCGGCACAGGGAAAAGCAGCACTCTTTTTATAACGGGGTCACGATGGCTAGGTCAGGTCAAGGACGTACACATTCTGAGCTCATCAGAGACAAGCCGGGCCATGTCCTTCAAGCTACAGCATCAGCTCCAGTTGTCCTTGAGAAATCTCTCCCTGGGCTCGTCAGGCCGGAGTCCGCAAGTGTACCGTCATCACTTCTGCTTTAAGGAGGACGAGATGGATGAAGCTATTGACGCTCTGGTGAAGGTTGCACGTGATGCTGGGGGACAACTCTACCTCCTTATAGATGAGGCGGGGCCACCGTAAGGCTTTCAGTATTTCATGTTTCCAGATCTTTCATCAAACTTCTAACGTGCTTTCTGAAGGATATTCGCTAAGTGATATTATAGTTGTTATGCTTAATGTTTCATATTTCGAGTACGTTTAAATATAGAGCGACCAATCAAAAAAGTGCGGGAATCTTTTTAATTCTCCCCTTCGAACTTTGACAAATATTAGTTAACAAAAATCATTCGTCAATCTCCCGCTCACAAAGACATGTTAAAACCTGTTGCCAATTAATGAATAATATAAGGCGTTTTCATCTTGTCTCTACGATTTCATGCTATCTGTTAAAGAAATTTCCTTTGTGATACATGTACTCATCTCTCCTGTCTGCCACTCCATACAGGAAGCTGTTCCCCAAGTTCTGCCAGCAGCTGGTGTCCCGCGTGCCGACCGTTCACTTGTGGGCCACGGCTCTCGAGCACGGCCTCAGACCGGCCTGTCTGACGGAGGTGCGCCTCACCATCCCACACAGATGTCCCTGGGCAGTGCTGCAGGAGATCAGCGCGTCACGTGCCTTCAGAGATGGTCACGTGTACCAGTATGACCAGAATGTGGTGGCCACTGAGAAAGACGCCACCAGGATGAAGTATATGTTCCACAAACACCGAAAAAATCACGCTGCAGGTTATCCGTTAGAGTGTGAACAGTGCGGGAGACGACTGGCTGAACGGCTGAAGGAGTTCGGTGTTGCTGTGTCTGATGGTAGGTTACTCTGTTGTAGATTTCTTGCTAGTATGTCTGTTTGCTTTTGCCTGTTAATACGTTTCTGTGCTTCATTGTTCTTGGTTACAGTCTAACAGCGTCTGTACCAGGTTCCTGTGGTTGGCACGAAGTAAACAAGAAGCCTTTTCTTGTAGTTGTTTCTCGCGTTTTCTACGTTATGATATCACAAATATCACACCGCTTATTGGTTTGGCGTACTGCTGGAGTAAGACCAAGCCTCGTGAAAAATCGCCGCAGAAATGTATGTAGACTTGAGAAGATCTGTGAAACTTTCGGGCCGCCTGGAATCTCATTTTGTGACTTTGAAATTTGACCTCGAACACAGTAGACAATTTGAATGGCTTTGGAATTGGTGAATTTGTTGGTTAGTGGTGGTTTTTACGTCGCAGTGCGTGTGTCCGGCTTTGAGAAGTGTTGGGCGACGTGCAGCTTTGAGTTTGATGTCGGGTTTCCTCCACAGTAGCATATATAACTAATATCCAACATAACTGTGGCACATGCTGCTGGTTCCTTTCACTTTCTAAAGACTGAGGAATTTTGTAATGTTGTTTCTTTTATGGGAGAATATTAAAACTGTCTGACATCTTTTTGTTGCTTTTATCTCACAGCTCCGGGCAGCCGTCAGTACCGAGACGTGCTGATCCTGTGTGTCCGACCTCAGGATGACTCACGTGACGAGCATGGTAAAGTCACGCACGCCAGCGGGTTAGTGCGTGGTCTGCGAGCGCGTGGTGTCCCCGTGCAGGTGGTGAGACGACTCGACCCTGATGACGTCATCCGTGACGTGGCGCTGGCCATCAACAACAGAGTGACTGTGGCGGACTACACCATGGTGGCGGGCCTGGAGCGCCGTGTTGTGGTGGGAATGGGGGCCGAGGGATTTTGTTCCTACAGTAACATGCTGGCCATGTCACGCTCCTCGGGACACTTGCTGTGGATTGACAAGGCAAGGGCCGAAGTAAAGAAGTCATTTTTGGCAACGCAAAACAGCTCATAATATGGTCATTCCGGTCTTCAGGCCAGACTTTTCTGTTTGTCTCTGTGTTAGTTATTTGTAGTGCAGCTCCCGATCTTCAATATTCTGTGTTGGTTATTTGTAGCACAACTCCAGATCTTCAATATTCTGTGTTGGTTATTTGTAGTGCAGCCCCCGATCTTCAATATTCTGTGTTGGTTATTTGTGGCACAACTCCCGATCTTCAGTATTCTGTGTTGGTTTTATTTGTAGCACAGCTCCCGATATTCAACTTTCTATGTTGGTTATTTGTAGCCAGTGCAGCCCCAGATTTTCAACATACTGTATGGTTATTTGAACCACGTCCCGAACTGCAGTATTCTCTCTTCAATTTTGTCAGACTCCATCCCTATGCTGTGTAGATAATACTCCCTATCCCTCTAACACTACCACACGACCCCACCCCCACCCCCACCCCTATCCCCGGCCCCCAACTCAGTGTCCACCACCACCACCACCACCACCATCCCTCTACCATTGTCACATTAAGGCTGTCTCGATTTACAATCATGCAATAACAACTATGACAGCTTGACTCGGAGCACGTGATTCAAGGCCATGCCACGTGTCGGCCGTAGCTCGAAGCAGTCACAGAATAAATTGAATGTGACAGACACTCAGAGAGTTACTGCCTTCTGCTGTTGCTGGTCTAACTCTGTGATATGTGCTGGTAGTGCACGTCCTCCTTCCTTCTGGAACTGATGTAGATATCACATTTTTCATGTACATGTTGCGATCTTCACTTCTTGACTAGGTCCTGTGTGGAGAGCTATACGTGCGTGTTTGTTGTTGTTGTTTTTAAGTATATATAATTTAAGACATTCACTGTGTTTGTGCATACAGATACTTGTATTTTCACATGTTTATACGTGTACATAATAATTTTCCTAAATGGAGAGTGTACAAATTTTAACGCGTGTCATGTTGTGTGATTGTACAAAGCCGAAATTTTTGTTTCAACCGCTAGCTGTGTTTTCGTCTGTGGCACACTGTGTCAATGTGCAAAGAGTTCATTTTTTAACAGCTAGATGTGTGTGTATGTGTGTACAAGTTTGCCATACTGTGTGATTTTACCTGTAGAGAGTTCATTTTAAAATCACACCTAGGTCTGTGTGACTGTAAAAAAGAGTTCATTTTAGCAGCTGGAAGTGTATCATACCGTGTGACTGTGTTCAGAGTTCATTTTTGACAGCAAACTACATGTCTTCATGTATGCCACACTGTGTGACTGCTCCAAGAGTTCATTTTTAACGACTAACTATATGTCTTCATATATACCATACTGTGACTATACAAAGAGTTCATTTTTAACGACTAACTATATGTCTTCATGTATGCCATACTGTGACTATACAAAGAGTTCATTTTTAACGACTAACTATATGTCTTCATGTATGCCATATTGTGACTGCACAAAGAGTTCATTTTTGACAGCTAACTGTATGCCTTTGAACGTGTGCCACACTGTGTAGCTGTATACAGTGTTCATTTTGTAACAGCCAGCTGTATGTGTTTGAAAGTGTGCCATACTGTGTGGCTGTATACAGTGTTCATTTTGTAACAACTAGCTGTATGTGTTTAAAAGTGTGCCATACTGTGTGGCTGTATACAGTGTTCATTTTGTAACAGCTAGCTGTATGTGTTTGAAAGTGTGCCATACTGTGTGACTGAACAAAGGGTTCATTTTTGGCAGACAGCTCTGCGTGTTTTGACGAGTGCCACTCTGTGACTGTACAAAGGATCCCTGTTTAGCTGTACATGTGGCACCTGTGTGACTGTACTAAGAATTCTTCTTTTAACAGTCAGATGTACATTTCTCATTTACCTGTTCCATACAATGTGACCGATGATGTAGACGAATACTGTAATTGTTAATTGTTCATTCCCATGCCCCACGTTCTAACACTGTCACTTGTTCAACCGTACAGGTTTTAAAGTGTGCCTTACTACGCAACTGTACAAAGAATTATTTTCATTTTTACTGTGTTAGTTCCATGTGATTGGTGATGTTGAAGAATGATTAGCTGGTCAATGTTAAGTCCCACCTTCCACGCTCACACAGTTCCGCTTGTTCAGCTGTTCATTTCAAAATGTTACTTACGATTCTCTTTGTATCTCTGTTTAAGTTACTTACGATTCTCTTTGTATCTCTGTTTAAGTAACACTTGTATTTGTATTTTCATGCGTATGTTTGATCTGACGAGATCGTGGCCGTTGGGTTGCTTCCCTTTAGCTGCTAGGCCTTCTTGGTTCATACTTTGGTTTCCTCTGTAGCAGGTTTGTGATGTAGATGATATGCTGAAGGAAGTTACGTTTGCTATGTAGCAGGGTTTTTTATGTACATGATATGCTAAAGGAAGTTACGTTTGCTATGTAGCAGGTTTGTGATGCAATCATATGCTGAAGGAAGTTAGGTTTGCTATGTAGAAGGTTTGTTATGTACATGTACATGATATGCTGAAGGAAGTTAGGTTTGCTATATAACAGATTTGTTACGTTAGTGTAACCCATGAGTGATCGGGGAAGACACATCCAGGATGACCCTCGATTACAGGAGAGAGGAGTCCGTGTCGAGTTACGTACATTGTACGCTGTATGAAGTTATCGTTGCTATGTGGCAGGTTTGTGATGTACATGATATGCTGAATAAAGTTACGTTTACAGGCTTGACATTTCAAACACTGAAATTATCTTTGTCTTGGTAGCAGGTTTATGGTGTACATTATACGCTGAAATCAAGACTGATTCAGCTTATTCAAGATGTATAACATATAATCCTTTAGTCCCAGTTTTGAGTCTAGCTATGATACACCAGTAACGCCAACCAGCCAGACACTAAAATGCAGACCTTTTTCTGTACAAGTACATGTTCCATAGTTCAGGTACAGAAATGCTTCGACCGAAAACGCTTTCCTAGATAGAGTCGTCCCACAATGATAATAACATTCCTAACATTCCATAAGGTGGACAAGTTTCTTTTTTCACAGTGACACTGTTAGAGAAACTGATTTCGTCTTTTTGGCTATTACGAACTGTTACTGAAAGACTGTGATGTGTACTCACACGCTTTGTTTAGATGGTTCCAATGCTCGGGGTCATGAGTCCCGGCTGCGGCCAGATATTTGTGCTGGCCTTTTTCTTGTTGTTTTTTATATTACCCATACGCGGTGGAAAAGGACATTAAACTCCCAAACACCACCCACCCTTGCCTAGCTGAAAAGGGTGAGTGACCGGCCCCAGTAGTGAAGTGGTTAGCACTTCGGACCATGGGCTGGGAGACCCGGGTTCGAGTCTCAGCCGAGGCAAGCGGGATTTTTCTTAGCTAGGTCGGCTCCTACCCAGAGCGGGTGTGCCATGGGAGGCTGTTGCCGCACAGCCGAGATTCACCCACTTCACGGGTGCGACTTTGGGGGTGCTTCCGTTGGTGTGACACGTCATATGATGTGGATATTTACACGGCCGGCACGAACCTCCAATGCATCATCTTACCATCATCGTCATCTCCATCATCATGCATGATAAAAATTGCCCGAGCTTCCGAGCCCTCCGTGGATTCCACCCATTACGAGGGAGGAACACCACTGAAACCGACAAAAACAGTTGGGCCGGGCAGACAAAAAAAAAAGAAAAAAAAAGAGCGAGTTTGTAGGGCTTAACGCCGTGCGAGCAACAAACACTAATTCACTTGCCCAGATGAGAACGTTCTTTTCTACAAAGATGTGTATTTGTCGTTAAGAATGGTTTCATAATATAAAGTTTGTATACAGATTTGTGTACATAGTTCAAGTTGTTATCTTGTACCAGCGTGGCCCTTTTTGTTTAGTTTATGCAGGACATCAGACGGTACTGACATTATTTGTTTTGCCTCTTCACAATACATTGAGTATTTTCATATCTTCTTATTACGGATTTCTTTACTATTTCAAGTGTGCATTCCTTCTATACCATGTAAAGTGTCTACGATAGTTACAGTTTTATAATTATGTCTCTGAGAATTTCGGTTCTATTTGCCCATGAAATTTGAGGTAACATTTGCCTGTAAGCAATTACAACGTCATCTACCCAAAATATTAGTAGCATGATTTGCCTGTAACAACAAGTATTTGCGCTTGGTTTCTCATTGCTTTCACGGCAAAATGTGCATGGCCTTGCTTTGTTTAAAGTTTAAGGTTTGCGGCATGGCTTTACATAGTTCGGGCTAACCCATGAGTGTTCGGGGAAGACACATCCTGGCCTCGATTACAGGAGAGGGGAAACCATGCCTAGGCTTTACATTGCCCGTCGGTGCGCACGAATGACTCAGTAATGACTCGCTGCTTTGTTTGGCATGGCGTACAGCGTGTGGACTAACCATGTTATCTATGTCTGTGACATACCTCTATTTGCATGCCATGTTTGTTCATGTGCGTTCAGGTTTATAGTACATGCATGACCTATTTGCCTTGGTTTCTGTGCAGTATGTTTGTATATACCAAAAACAAAATGTAAAAAAAATTATTAATATTTTAGTAGAGTGCAGTTATCATCAATCGCTTTTGGTTACTGTAAAGACTCCAAACTGAGTACAGCGCAACATTTGCTTGTAAAACTGGTGAAAACCTGTGTGTGAAAGACTGTACGATGGAATATAGATGCGCCGTCATTAATGTTAACATTGAACTTCTGTGTAGTGTCTGGGAATCCTTCACGATCTACAGGGCGAGCACAAGAGAGGAGATGTCATATATGCACGCACTGTACATTTATTTCTTTTTTTATTATTTTTGGCTCAATTGTTTCTTTACACGAAGGGAAAACGCTTGGGGTTGTTGTTGTTGTTGTTGTTGTTGTTTTCAGACTGGTGTAGTAATACACGAGTGTGCCATACACGAAGGAGGGACGTTGCTGTCTCTGTAAACGTGGTACAGCGGGAAAAGTCCCATCACCCCCCCCCCCCTCCCCTTGTATAGTTCTATCTTACACTGACGACAAAGGGAAACTAGACAGAAAATGAGCAGACAGTCATTCGTGCTATCATTACGGTTCCCTAACGATTTGTATCATGTGTAAACGTGATTTTTGTGGCTCACATATTGCCGCCAATATCGTCTTGCTACATTTTTTTTCTATCTCATACTTATTCTCTTTAAGAACATCGCCCAAAACTCGTGAGAGATTGAGCCCTGTCGAGCAACTTTTGAGGTGAACAAAATTGAGACATTTGAACACATGAGCTGCCAGAAGTTACAGGGGTTAATGCTATCATTGTCATGCTGACAGATCGTGCTGCCAGAAGTTACAGGGGTTAATGCTATCATTGTCATGCTGACAGATCGTGCTGAGTTGTTTGAATGTTGAAGGACTAAGTTACACCTGACTCTGACACTGACACTTCTAATGGCACTCGTGAGAATGTTTCAAGTGACTGTTTGACTTTCAGTAGCGTGAACTTTGTAAGACAGTGCCATGTTACTATGGGAATTCAGCAGGATTAACTTTGTGAATATGTTAGTGTCACAGTGTTACTATGCGACTTTCAGCAAGATTATCTTTGTCAGCATATTAGTACCATGTTACTATGTGACTTACAGCAGGATTAACTTTGTGAGAATGTGAGTGCTACGTTACTATGCGACTTTCAACAGCATTAACTTTGTCAGAATATATACTTCACTCTTATTCTGTACGCAGCCTTGGTTGACTCTTTGATGTTTCGCAGTTGTAAGTCTGTCATATCTCCAATATAACCAATATACTTCCATATATTCCCATAATTATACTCCTATATACTTCCATATACTCCCATATTATGCTCGTATATATATAGTCCAGGGCCTCATATCTACGTTAGACATCTACCACAGACCGATTTATTTTCAAAATGTCCGATAACTTTCTTACCAAGGTGGAGATAATAATATGTCCTATCATTTCTGCACCACAGTGGACGACATTCAGGACACATGTCCTTTACTTTCACGGTCAGCCAGCACGTTATTACTGTTACAGTTCCCACGGATAGGAAGCCGTGATAGGCGTTCGTCAGAAAGGGGAGGGAACCGTTATGTATGTACGCCTGTTTTTGACATTTTGTGTCTGCTTTCATCATTGTTCAATGCATGCTACATTGTAGTAATCATATTCTGAATTATTCTACATTTAGAAAGACGCTACCAAAAACGAAATGCCTGATGGTTTCATGTCAATATTTCGGCTCTGTTGTCTTTGTTTCTAAATTTTGACTTTTTTTACAATTTGTTATCTTTAACTTTATTGTGATTGGGGTTACCGCCGCCTCAGCAGTGGACATGCCTGGACCTGTCCCCATGATACTGTAGTAAACTGACTACATGTAAACCAACCTCTCTAGCAAGCTGCAACACACACAAACACACACACACACACACACACACACACACACATAAACACACACACACACACACACACACCTGACATGTTCAATTCACGTGTGCAGTTAATGTAAAATGGATGGAGAATTCCATGTTGATGAGCCGTGGGCGATGCTTGACTGAACCCCTTTGATCCCCGTCATCCGAGGGGGAGGCTATTATGGAGGGAACTCGTACGGGTCTATTTTTAGACGATTAGGGTTAGTTTTAGGCTTAGGGTTAAGCTTAGGGTTAGGGTTTGGTTAGGCCCGATGCACACGAGCGTCAGCGTCATGATGCCGAGCGGAGGATCTGACTCCCGGCGACAGTTTCAAGGCGCCGCCACGTGTGCATGACATCGGCGCCTGGCGACAGGCAACGGCATCAATGATGCCAGGCGGCGGAATCCTTTGACGCCGCGTATAGAACATGTCCTATTTCTGCTGCTGACGCCGCGCTGCAGACTTGGTTTCAGCCAATCAGAAAGCAGTGTGGGTCAGCGCGTGCAGTGTGGGCCCAGCGAACAGGCCGTGCAGGCGAATGACGCCGAAGCCAAGTGTGCATGCAAACGGCGCACACCACGCGCTCACGCGAGGCGTATGATGCGAGACAGCCTTTGCTGCTTGCTTCATGGTGCTGACGCTGACGCTCTATCGGGCGTTTCCGAAATCCCATGACCTCAGGTGACGTCCGTCTAAAAATAGACCTGTACGAGTTCCCTCCAAAATAGCCTTCACTGTCATCCGAGACAAGTAATGACTCGAAAAGAGATAAGCGGTGGCTCAAAATAGAAACGGAGATTCCCGTAATAACGTTATGTTCAGCGGTTCTCTCTCTCTCTCTTCAACCTCCACGTAAACAGTATAGTCGCCTACTGTCTCGCTAAACTGGCATTCAAGAAGACGTTGGGCAGGTTGTTATCGAATACAGACTTTGATATCGATAATAATACTCCACAGTTTTCCGTGAATAAGCCGTTTGTGCTGGTGGATGCCGGGAATTCACTCGACAATGACGTCACATTCCTGAGAAAGTGGAACAGCCCTGCCGGAACAGTGGACTACACTCTGTGTATAAGTGCAATGGGTGGGTTTACTCAGACAGTGTGCATCCTTTTGGTTTCTACTGTACACCCGCTACACTGTACACCTGAGGAATGAACTTACGACTCTCGACATCAACACGGAAGTTGTCTACAGCGGTGTCACCATACAGGTAGGCCGACAAAGTTTAAAGGCCCTATACGCAGAACTGAGGCTCTGGGGAAAAACTACCGTTTACGAAGGTCTAAGGCTTATTTCCAATTAGAGGGATGTTTCATCTGGCCGCCGCGACCGTTTTTGTGACTTTGCGGCTTTTAGTATTAGAGAAATACTACTTTCTTTGAGCCTACCCTCCCTTTTCGTCCGGTGACTCGGACGAGTGAGAGTCTAAAAATAGCCACCAACCAGCGCCTCAAGCTGCTGACCGAGACTGAAAGCTATGACGTCACAGTCAGTGAAAACATGGCTCTCGAAGTAGCGAAAGCGAAAATGCGAGGTATGATTCCAAAGACAACCCGAGAACCCACTCTTGCAAAACCAAAATTCACAAGTTCAGCGAAGAAGCGGCGCCGACATATGCCAGAGCGCGAGTATACAGCCTAAAGTTTCCCGAGGAAAGGAACTGCAGCCGTGGCCAAAGCGGAGGGACTGACTATGATGCGCTTGGCCTCTCGGGACCAAAGCCTCACGGACGCTCGGCATCCGTGCTGATGAACGCGTAAGTAATCACTGTTAGTATACCTGTTAGTGTGACTAGATAATCTGACTTGTGTCTGAAGAAACAGTTTCGTGCCGACTAAGTATCCGAAACAGCAGCGTTCTGGCGGACAGTAGTTTCGCACCGAGTCACCCTGGCCGCCATGCAGTGATCTGTGTGACAGGGCAAAAATAAACTTGTGTATTGACAGAAACAGTGGAGCTTGATATGAATGAGAAGCAAGTGAAAATGTAACACTGTTCCATTGGTTTTCTCATTCAGGGAGAATGAAAATTATGAGACAAGAAAGTTTTTTCACACAGTACATGTACTACTACTTAGTGTGTTACTGATAATTGAACCACTTGCTCACTAGTGAGTAGTGACTGACTGTAGCTAGTGGTATCTGCTTTTTGTACTGGTAATGTCATGCTCATCACTTTGTGTGTGTGTGTGTGTGTGTGTGTGTGTGTGTGCGCAGGTACTTTTCATCACTGAAGATCTTCACAGCCACCCAGGTTAGCACACTTCTTGTTTCAGTAGTTTGTTGTCAAATTGCACAGGTCAAATTTCTTCAAATGCTTATGCATGTATATATTTAGAGAGAGAGGTGTGTGTGTGTGTGTGTGTGTGTGTGTGTGTGTGTGTTTTTAATTCCACCAAGCTTGTATACCAAATGTACAGATGGAAAATGTCATAGTATAAATTGGCTGTTTTAACATTGCTTTTCATGTTGTCTGGATTGTGTGGGTTTTTTTTTTTTAAATGATGATTTATTCAGTATTGATAGGTGGGTGGATTTTTGTAGTTGCAGTTTGGAGGGATCCACCTGAAGTGGCAGGAACTTCTGGTTTCACAGCTAGATGCAGCACATCAACCCTAGCTGCAGCTGGAAGCAGCTTTGCAGGGGCAGGTGTTTACTCCTGCAATTTCAGAAATCCCAGCAAATTCTGAAAGGTACTTCATCAGATACTGGGTAGTCATATTTATAATGATGCTATATGATAGTGACACTGGTAGTGGTGACTACTTGCATTCTGCAGTATGCTTTTACATGTAGACATTGTGATAGTCGACTGGGGGGGTGGGTCAGTTTGTGTACCCAGTGACCTTGTTGCTGGTCTATCTCAGAACATATTTATAATGATGCTATATAATAGTGACACTGGTAGTGGTGACTACTTGCATTCTGCAGTATGCTTTTACATGTATACTGGGTTTTTTTTTTATTGCAGAGTTAGGCATGCTTATACTTTGTTGCCACATGTAGTATTCCAAAATATCCTTTCAGACAACAGTCAACACATGTATAATAATGTGTGGATCAAAAAGTTGTCTCTTTCCATTTTGACAGTGCCACTGTCAGATGTCTGGTGTGGAACCAACAGAGAGTGAGGAAAAAGTGCCAGGAGCATCAGTGTAAGTGAAGAGCTGTTTTCTGAATTTCTTGTGAATCTAAGCTTACTGTATGTGTTAGTTTTATGAGTTTGGTTTACTTTGGTTGGGAACTAGTTTAGGTTGTGAGCCACTGTCAGTTGCTGACAGAACTCTCTCAGCTGTGATCAGTGAGGCAAGGTGTGCTTGTGTTAGTGCACTGTAGCGTGTCTCTTAATTGCCTGATGATAATCACCTTTGTGCTTGCAGTCACACTCACAAGCAGACAGCAAGAAATCAGCCAACTTTGGGTAAAAAAGAGGGCACGTCCACACATCAGAAGTAAGTGATATCTTAATTCTATGGTGCTTCGTTGGATTAGGGTTTCTAAGGTTTTCAGTTTACTAATTGTATTCTCATCACCTTACATAATCATATCTGTGTGTGTGTGTGTGTGTGTGTGTGTGTGTGTGTGTGTGTGTGTGTTCGTTTTTAAATTTCATTCAAGTGTGTGTTTGTTGGAGGTTGGCCTTACCACCACAACAGTGACACACAAGCATTTAGTGATTTACAGAAAAAGAAACAAAAACAATAGCCTCACCTACCCTACATTTTTCTTGTTTCATTTTACTTCAACTGATCATGTTTACTGTGAGATGTGTTTATGCAGTTCTTGTACACTGACATAGATCTGCAAGTTGAAGCAATGCATGTGTGTGTGTGGTTCTTTACAGAAGGTAGATACTGCCTCCAAAGCCTGTGACTGCCAAGTCTGAGAGGACAGCAGGGAAGAATGTATGTATAATACGTGATTTGTAACGGAAGGAAGAGTTACATTACTGTGTGTGTGTGCATTCCTTGTCAAAGTATCACTTTGGGGTTATCCCTTTTGTGGAACATTCAGATTGTCTTTCCAGGTGCACAAGTCAAAAAATGAAAAGAAAACAACAACAGTAGACATTGTGATAGTCGACTGGGGGGGGGGGGGGGGGGGGGGGGGGTTCAGTTTGTGTACCCAGTGACCTTGTTGCTGGTCTATCTCAGAACAGTTCCGAGCGACTTAGCCAAAGTTTAACTAAGCAAGAGACCATTGGTTTTTTTCACTCACTATGCCCATTGTGTGTAGGTTCTTTACTTGGCAGTTTTCAGTTTCAGTTGATGAATCATTCAATGCCTTCTTTATCACAGGCATTCCACTGTTGTGACAGTAGAAGGAGAAGAGGAGGAGGAAGAAGATCCATGTGATGTTGATGATCCTGACTATCAGCCTTACTTCCACTTGACAGCTATACTGTAAGTTGTTATTCAGTTCTTGAATCATTGTAATGAATGATAAAGCAAATAATAAAGTAATGAGTTTGCTTATTAGGAAATACAACAATACCATCCCCTGTCACCAACAACTTGCATTTTAGTATGTGTGTGCATGGAATTGGCCTGCATCCTGTCTTTCAATATTTTATGGCATTTTACAGGCCTGATGAATGCATCACCGAAATGGAAGAGGCTGCCTTCATGGTAATCAAGTTCGGTTTGGAAAAAGAGGACAACGAAGAAGAGGTTGCTGGGGCAGAGGAATCTGAGGCAGACCATAGCATTCCTGGCATAGTGCGCATAAATCAGAGGAGGAAAGTACAGCACTTTGTGATTCTTCTTTGTGCATTGCCTTTCCTGATCAGATGAAAGCCCTTCCCAGGATACATATGGAGCAGTGTAGTGAACCAGACTGCAAGAGAACCCCACTGCTCAATGGAAGAGTTTGTGGGTTCAGCCTAGCTACTATCTCGGGTGGGTAAGCGCAAATGACATGGTTTATATTTCCTGTTTGTGGCTTGGGGCTAATAACTTGCACAAAACCTTTTCTTTCTACTGTAAATGGTATATTGGTATTTTGTCATCAAGTGAATTGAAAAAAACAAAACAAAAAAAAACAACACTTGAAAAGTGTTGACGAGGAAGATGAATTACCCTTGTTCACCAGTGCTCTCAGTTGCTTGTAGGCTACTCGCCACCATCTAGACAGACACCAGAACTGGGAACTAGCTTGTTTGTTGTTGATTTTTAGATGGAGCTCCCTTGCCTTTTAGTTTTACTTCATGTACTACATGTACTGACCTGTCTTCAGATGATTTTATCATTGTTATTAGTATTATTTTTAGTTTTATAGCACTGTGGATATTCAGTAGATGAGAGTCTTGCTTGAATAATTGTATTTTATTTACTGTCAGGAATGACTACTGTATGCTGGGGCTGTGGGCACAGATGCTAAGTCTCAAGTTTTCCTGGACTCTGTTTTCCATGGGATCCAGCGCACCCATCTGGATTCTACCATAGCTGGCTACCGGGCTGACCACCAGCACAGTGTACTGAACTCTTTCCTGGGACAATCACAATTCACATATCATTCTAGGTAAAGGCTTCAGTGTGTGTGTGTGTGTGTGTGTGTGTGTGTGTGTGTGTGTGTGTGTGTGTGTGTGTGGTGATTTCATCAATGCTCACTACAAGAGTAAATATTGACATCAGACATGTTTTTAATTTCTGGAATGTGAATTTTCATCCACCTTCTTATATGACTAATGAGACAGTACTGGAAACAGTACACTGGACTATGCTTTATTTTATGAAAATCATAGGGATTGTGTTTGAGTGGGGCATCACCTGTTTTCTCTTTGCTGCAAGTCACAAGAGAAGAAAGGGGGTGGATTCAGGGATGGGGGTGGTGGTAGGGGATAGAAAAATAGCCTATGTACAAAAGCCAGTGCATTATCCATTCATTTTTGAACAGGCGCACGGCTGCACTGGAGGCGTTTCATCAGCACACACTGATGTATTGTGCAAATGGGTGTATCGTGTGCGAAACCTGCTAACTGCTCTGGACCACAACATCCACAGTGACAGGGGCATGTGGACCAACAGGAAAGGGGAGCCAGTGTAAGTAGCGTTGCATGATTCAGTTGTCTGCACATAGAAATGGATGGGCACTCTTCACATCAGGACAGATTTCTGCCCAATAATTTTGGGGAAATCAAAAAGCCCCCCCCCCCCCCCCCCCCCCAAAAAAAAAGGGGCAGTTGTGTGCTTAGGTTATTGACATGTGAGGTGAGGTTGAATTATATTGACAGTTCAGGACCCTCCCCCATATTTCTGGAGCATGATGTTAACATGTCATCCCCCCCCCCCTTTTTTTTTTTTTTTTTTTTACATTTTCATCAGTTTCACCCCAGCAATGATGCATATGTGTGTCAATTGAAACTGGCATAGCTGTTGTTTGGTCCAAAGTTCACGTTTCAGTGAGACACTGATAGATATCAAGCTTTATATTAGCACATTGTGTGTGTGTGTGTGTGTGTGTAACACAGAGGTAGAGTATCTAACTGAATTTCATCATGACAGCACTAGCAGTTGACAAGAAATGATTCCTATGGTTTTTCAGATACCACAGATGCTTCCGCAAGAAGACAGGGAGATGGTCTTCCCAGAGGAGAGGAAGACATACCCACACATTCGGGACCGTGAATTTTCAGCTGTGAAAATGAGGCTAGCTGACAGACAGGGCATGTGGCAAAGCCTCAGACCTTTGGAGGATTTCAACTACGCTGGCGCCTGTAGAATATCCACCATCAAAACAACTTGTTCAGTCCGAAATATCACGCTTTGAGAAATGAATTTGTGCATTCTGCTTTTGCTCATTTTCAAAGCCTTACAGTTGTGCATAGTTGTGCTGTACATCAGTACTGTCATCATACAGCTGTGCTACTTCCTAAAATCTACTTCTGTGCTTGTGCATGACTTATACATATTGTAATTACTTTGCTGTCATTCTAACAACTATGTATTGTACTCTGACATTGAAATTGTAACTGTTGCATCCAGACAAAAAGAGGAAATCGAGTGAATAATAATGGCCATCCTGAACAACTAAACATTGAATTGGTGTGTGGTGTGTGTGTGAGTTGCATGAGAAAGACCGATGGGGTGTAGGTGAGCCAAACAACACCGACACCGAAGAAGGGAGAAGTTTACAATATTATGGAAAAACTTTTTTTTTATGTGGTCATTTTTTTCAATTTCAATACTTCTTTCTCATGCCCTTCCTGTGGGTTCACCTCACTTTGACAGTTCAGTTCTTTTTGTTTGTTTGTTGTTTTTGTCTAGTTACAGAAGGCCTATTTTGATGGTGTGTTGAAAGCAATCAGTGTAGATCAGATCACAACAATTCTTAGCACTCAATGCTTGTAAAGCATCCAGAGCTGCTGTAGAAGGGAGGCTTTTTGTAAAAACCCTCTGTTACTGTATTAATTTTATTATTATTACTATGTAATACTACCTTTTGACTCAGTTCAATACATCTCTCGCTGTATCACAAACACGAATGCACAAGAATAACTTCAGCATCTTCAGCCAAGGTGTATTGTGAACATGTACCACACATGCATTGCTTCTGTCCATTTTCTGCAGTTCAAGTGCATCTACAACTCAAAATTGTTTGTTTTTTGCTTTTAAAAAAATACATAATCAAATAACCAAAGTCATACACATCTTTTTTTCTTTGCAAGTCTGAGGAACTCAAAGACAAAAAGGGGTATTTTCTCACTTTTAGTGTTACATAAATAAAAAACGTACACACATGAAAGAAAAGTGTTCGCTCTTTTTGTCCATTATTCTTCTGGTCCACTTTTACAAAGACACAAGGCTTTTGATATAAAGTCATCTACATACATTGCTCAAGATTGATGCAGAAAGTCTACAGTCAGCACTCTCCTTTTAGCTTCTTGAAGACAGAGGGAGAGAGAAAAACAAAAAAACAAACCACGACAATACCACCCATGTGGTCAGCATTTACTACATTTCTATGAACATGAGTGATTATTAGTGCTACCAACATGGTGCTCCATTGCTAAGGTGTGTATATCACATGTAAGCTGCATGGAAATGGCAGAAACAAGCAACATCAGAGAAGTTAGTGTTCAAACCAACAGTCTAGTTCAGCCTCAATGGGATAAATCCTGTGTAGTGGTTGATAGGGTGAGGATAGTGACCCCGAATCGCCAACACACGTGGGGATGACCCGCCTGTCTCCTGCACCTAGACCATGCCTCCACATGATGAACTGCCTGTACACAGCACGGTGGTTAGCTTTTGCGCTCATCATCTTTGCCATTGCAGACAAGCACGTCTCGCCTCATTATCTGTGACAGCTGCAGAACCATCCTGTCCAAAATCAGGTACTGGGTTTCCTAAAATAAGAAGAGTATTTCTGAGTAAGGTCTGTTATTTTCAACTGTGAAAAGAGAGAGGAAACAGAATAACATGGACCAACAAGTAAATGTTTTGGTCGTAAATTTCAGGCATAATTATGCATTTGCATGAGGGGACAGGTGTAAGATTTTCACTGGTGCAAAGTAGAACTACATGTTTCATAGTTTAATAATACAGTTTACTTTTAATGAGGAAGTAGGTAGTGGAAGTACCTACTGGGAGCAAAAAATTGGCATTGACCATAACCACGGCAGAGACGTTCAAGTTCAGCATCGGATGGCATGTTTCTGCAGCAGACAAAAGTGCACCAGGAGGACTGGCCAGAATGAGGCATAGGGCTGTGGCCACCTGGCTGCCCCTCCTACAGCTCCAGAAGTCAAGTCAAGTCAAGTCAAGTCAAAACACTTTATTTATCCCACAAGGGGCAATTCATCTTCGGACGGGCTCAATAACTCATTATGACAAAATATTATAAAAGATATAAGAGCATATTAAAATCAAATCATTAAAAAAATAAGTTCAGATGATTAACCATAACACACACACACACACACACACACACACCACACACACACACACACACAACTAATACTTCATTGTAATTATCACACTTATTCAACAGCAGCAACACACACACACACACACACACACACACACACACACACACACACACACACACACACACACACACACACGCCGTAATTATCACAGATTGTTCAGTAGACGGACGGCAACGGGAACAAATGAAAGTTTCCGTCTATTTGTCTTACATGCTGGGCAGCGATAGCGACGACCTGACGGCAGAGACTCAAACTCGGGGAATAAAATGTGGTGACAGTTAGATAAGATCGAACTAACTTTCCTCAGCACCTGTTGTTCGCAAAACACAGTTAGATCTCTTTGTTGTTCTCCAATCACTTTGGAGCAGATGCGTACAACTTTTTGCAGGACTATTTTTGTTTTTACACTAAGATTAAAATACCAGCATATAAAGGAAAAGGTTAAGACACTTTCGATAAATGAGTTGTAAAACAGTGTCAAGATGGTTATGTCAACACCAAAGGAGTTCAGCTTCCTCAAAAAATACAGCCTTTGATGACATTTCTTTAATACTGCTTCTGTATTGTCATCCCAGGTAAGTTTGTTGTCAAAGATGGTGCCAAGGTACTTATATTTGGAAACTAACTCCACTTTCTGATCATGAATAACGGTAATTCCAGGGCTGTGCTTCTGTCTCCGAAAATCAATGATAAGCTCCTGGGTTTTGCTGACATTGAGTTCAAGGTAAGATCTGTCACACCAGTTTACAAAGTCAGAGAGTGCGGGACCATGATCTTGCCGATCACCAACCAGTAAAGACAGAATAGCGCTGTCATCAGCAAATTTTACAAAGTATGTGTTCTCATGGCTGCTTCTACAATCGTCGGTAGAAGGCTGAATATGAGGCCTGGCTGTGCCTCAATCATGTCTACCGCCATCCCCTTCTGTCTTCTTGTCTCCATCTTGTCCATTGTCTTCTAAAAATATTGAAATATATACAATCCACAGGCATTTTAGTTATGTGTTGTCACTGGGTGAGAGGGCTCTCTCTCTCTCTCTCTCTTATTACAGTAATCAAAAATTCTAACCTGTTGTCCTGTTATTATTTCAACCTTTACTCTCAGCTACAAGATACCAACCTTTTCATCTTAAAACTGGGACTTCAGGATGACTTACCTTCAACACAGTGATTAAACACTACACTGTGCACACACATGGGCATGTGTTTGGCAGAGAGAAAAGACTAAAGAGTATTAATGGTATCATACTGTTTACTATTCAGGGATATTGAAAATAAGACGAGTGTGTAATGTCTTACCTTCAACTGTTCTCGTCTTTCCTCCAGCATTGCTGCTATAGTACGTGTCCCTAATGCTGCAGCACCTCTGCCCCATGCAAGCATGCTGGTGATACTCCCTTCTCCTACAACAGCAAAAAAAAAAAAAAAAAAAAGCAAACTGTAAAACAACCAGCTTGTATAATTATCTGAAGCACATTTTATGGCGAATCAGACACCGACTACAAGGACTTAGTCAGTTACTACTGTAGTAGGCAAAATTTTAATTTCGTTCTCTCCCTCTCCGGGCTCTGATGGTGTGTCTGAGTGTGACTGGAAATAAAATCAACCTCGTATTCCTCCCTACATCCCTCTCCTCACGCCGGCACACACACACACACACACACACACACACACACGATTGAATTTATCAACTGGTGCGCTTATTTTGATCCACGGAAAGGAAGGATGATTCATAAAGTAAACTAGTTTGAAGATCGTGGGAAGCGTTATCGATCAACACTGATCTTTCATTCTTTGCCTTTGGTATCCTGTCAACGAGGTCAACGATGCGCTAGCTGACCCATTGCAGCCTACAAAACTTATAACAATGGTCACAGAAATCCAATCTGGAATGTCACAGATTGGAAATCAATGCGTGAATGTTATCAAAATTGTGAAAATATGGAATAAAGCTTACCGTGATCGCACGAAGGCGGCCAGCCCACCAACAAAATCCTTCAGGCGGCGCGCGCTAAAGGATGTGACGTCACTGTGGTCTCGGTGTCCCCGGCCTAAAGCTTCACTGGCGTCTGCTTCGAACGCGATGCCAGAACAAGCTTCCAGAGCGACACATGTGTCGACCCGATACACCACAACGGTCTCAGACGCTATTTTGTGACCCGACTGACTGATTCTGATGCGCAAATTACTCGCATTTGATGATTTTTTTTCAACACTCTATTTTATGCTTGTTCTGCGTATAGAGCCTTTAAATATAATCCACACCGGTGACGCGGCTATCCCGATTCTGACCGGCTTGCGGCGTTGAGTTTCAAGTTTCAAGTTTTATTTATTTCCCACCCTCTAGGGGCATTGGAAAAAAAGATATACATACATACATCACAGCCACCTGTGTCACAAATGTCACATACATGTTTACACTGCACTCATTATTTAAAAAAAAAAAAAAACAACAAACAAACGAATAAAAAAAACAAAACAAAACCAAAACAAACAAACAAACAAAAAAACCAGTATATGTACCAATACAATTAAACAGATAAATTTCCGAGTACAGCATCCCTTGCACACAATATTTCAACACCCAAATACTAAGGAAAGGACCCCCCCCCCCCCCACACACACACACACACACACAACAACAACAACAACAACAACACCAACACCAATAACAACAACCAAAAGCACAGAAATTACCAAAGGGGGTGCAAAGCGCAGAAGTTACTTCCAACCCTCTGTAACGTAAGGCGGTCTCACACTTTCACTCCGCTTTCACATCACAGACATTCAGAAAGGCACGCATGCAAACGTCATCCACTCCCTTTCATACACACAAGCAAATAGTTATACTTTTGACTGAGACCTTTTATACACGAAAACAATCAAACAATCACATGAATTAATAAGTAGATTTAAAGCTTAACTACATTCACAGCTGAAAAACAGAAGCCTCCAAATTCACCAGCACATCGGTTATTCAAAGGATATGTGCCTGGATACAAAATATACTACAACGCGGACAAAACCACTACTATGCACAATTAGATGTGAAATGAATAAAGTGACATAAACAAGCAGAACTCAACAAGCTTGGTCAAAATGATGCTGCAGACTGGGAGAAGACTTGTTGGTCTTGAATAGAGAATATATACACGAGTCCAGACGATTCCTCTGGGAATTCCGGGCGATTCAAATCTTCTCACCTTCTCCTGGAATGAGTGAAGGGAAGCACTTCTTCTGGAAGTGACTTGAATAATGCTGGACCGCAGACACCTTCACAAATAATACGCTGAGGATGGTGTACCCCATCAGACTCAGGGATAGCTCCACCTTGACACGGCGCTCGACTGGATGGCTGCACGTGATCTCAAGGGAGACAAACACACGTCGCTGGCTTCAAGCTCCACAACGACGGGGCAGACAATAGAAGACAAACATGGTGTCGTGTACGCTGATCAGGCGGACATATTACAATGCGGTCAGCTCACCGGGTCTCCGGCGTCGTTCCTGTACAATATTAACCCGTAATTACTACCACTATCTCGGATAGTATTTCTTCTCCATAAACTAACTTTGATCCTGAACAAAGTTCCATTTCAACAACAATAACATCTGACATCGATCTCAAAAGTTCCAGTTATGAATTGATATCAGAAATTATCAACAAATTCACCTTCCAGTTACCAAATACCCATACAATATCAAACAGTTCAAACTTATATCCTCATCATCAACCTCAAACCATATTCTCACAACTGATTCCTCACAAGAATGAAGTTCAAAACATTTCTACCAAAAATTCTCTCATTTAAATAACCATTTGAGAAGTGCAACATTCAGAACTAAATCAAATATACATCATAATAGCATCAAGTTACCCATAGGGTTACCAAACAATCCACTTGGTCTTGAAATAGACAAACAATATTCAAAATCAAACATACCTGTAGCGCTATGGCATACGGAACACAAAAGCCGGGTGGGGAAAAAAAAGAGACCTGTTCCCTCCACCGGTCAATAGTAGGACTGCGCACAATCTTTGTCGCAATTGCTCACTTCGTAAGCTGACAACAACTCACGTCTGCTTGTGTTACCACAGTCTCTAGTACAGAGTAAAACTCAAGCAATCGCTATAGCCGTGCATAGGCACCTTCCCGCACGTGAAAACGCCAGGTAGACTGGGACAAACTCCAGTACAGTACTACCTGTCTAAAACACTAGTTAACACTACACATGAAAATACATTTTTGAAAACGGCAAACACATAATCAATGAAAACCCCACAAATGCGGTTTGTCACAGTTCCCCCCTCTCGGGGTAAAAAAAAGAACGACCGAGTTTCTTTTTTTTCTGTCTAATCTCACGATGCTCAGAAAGGATACTACTGAATACCCTGAACGACTTGATCACAGTCAGAACGTGACAACAAATCTGCGAAAACATTCTGAGTACCTGGAATGGCTTCAATTTCAAACACAAATTCCTGTAGAGTTAAAGCCCACCTCATGATCCTGGCATTCTGAAACTTTCCTTTCAGCAGATATTGTAGCGGCCTATGATCTGTCTGAAGTACAAAGGACTGACCCCACAAGTATCTCTGCAGTTTAGACAAAGTCCAAACAATGCCGAGACACTCGCGTTCAATCGTACTGTACCTAGTCTCTCGCGGTAGCAGTTTCCTACTCACGAAACAGACCGGATGTAATTCCTCATCACGATCCTGCATCAGCACTCCTCCTATTCCTGTCGAACTAGCGTCCGTACGAACGACAAAAGGGAGAGTCAAGTCAGGTAGCAGCAAAACGGGTTCAGAAGACAAAATTCTCTGAATTTCTTTCAGTGCACTCTCACACTGATCCGTCCATTTCAGTGCTTTCTTAGCTTTTCCCGCTAACAAATCTGTCATTGGCGCTGTGAGTGTGGCGAAGTGGGGACATACCGGCGATAGTACCCTATCAAACCGAGTAATGACCGAACTTGGCGCTTTGAAGTGGGAGTCGGAATTGCCAAGATTTTCTTCACTTTCTCCTCCGTAGGTTGGAGACAACCGCGACCAACGACATGTCCGAGAAATTCAAGTTTCTGAAATCCTGAATGAATTTTCGTCGGTCGAGCGGTCAGACCCGCTGACTGAAGTTTCTGAAGGACAATCCGAACATCTTCCAAATGAAGATTCCACGAGCGACTACCGACAAGAATGTCGTCAAAGAAATTTGTCGCGTCTTCTCCAAGTACTGATCTCATCATCCGCGCAAACGTCATGGGTGCTGAAATCAACCCGAACGGCATTCTGACCCACTGAAACAAACCTAGCGGAGACTGGAACGCAGTTTTCGGGCGATCTTCTGGTTTCACTAGAATTTGCCAGTACCCTTTTGAAAGGTCAATCTTCGTCAAGAAGAGTTTGTCCGACAGTCGCGTGAAAATCTCCTCGACATCAGGGATCGGTTCCGCATCAAAAACTGTAACATTGTTCAGCTTTCTGTAGTCTAAACAAAAACGCATCGTTCCATCTGGCTTTCGCACGATCACGATCGGTGAGCAGTATGGTGAAGTCGACGGTTCGATCACTCCAAGTGCCAACATATTTTTGACCTCTTCAATGATCGCTTGTTTAGATGCAAAAGGTAGCGGATATTGTTTTTGCCGGACTGGTTCATCAGTGGTAGTTCGTATTTCATGAACAACTGAACCTCTATAGTCACCTGGGTCTGCAGTTAACATTTCCTGAAAATCCTGAAAGACCGCTTTCATCTCTGAGACTTGCTTCGGAGACAGAGTCTCATCGAACCGAATGTCGTTTATCGATTCTGTTTTGTCATGTGGAGGTGGACACAAAGTCGGACTTAGTGTGTCGTCATCGCATGTTTCGTCAGGTATCACTGCGATGTTAGCGCATGCTGTTTGAGTGGGCGACTCTGCTGTCTCTACACGTGGTGTATGCGGTGTCGCGATGCTCTGCCATTCGTGACCTAGAATCTGATCGAAAGGTATCGCTGTACCGACCGAACTGATTTGAGAGATCACTTTCTCACGGTTCCTGTACGCTTTCAGCATGTTCGCGTGGTAGACTTTCGTTCCTTTTCCGATGTCAACTCGATAGTCATGACCGACTAGTTCTGTGACTCTGAAAGGACCGTGCCAATGCAAATCAAGCTTATTAGATGCGGTAGGGGACATGACCAGAACTTCGTCACCGACATCAAACTTTCTGTTTCTGGCTTTTCTGTCATGATAGACTTTCTGCTTAATCCTAGCCTTGTCAACCTCATCATGAGCGAGTTGACACGTGTCTGCAATGATCGTTTTAAGATCAACTAGGTGCTGACACACTGTCTTTTCTTCATCAGATGACGATTTCTCTAGCATAGAGTCAGCTAGCAGATCCATCGGACCTCTAGGTCTTCTGCCAAACAAGAGCTCGAAAGGGGAGAAGCCCGTACTTTCGTTTTGGCTTTCCCGGCACGCAAACAATAGAGCTGGTATGTACCTGTGCCATTGGCGTGGTTGTTTCACCATGAGCTTTTTCAACATAGCTTTCAACGTTGCATGAAAACGTTCGACCATCCCGTTCGCTTGGGCATGATATGGTGAAGTGTGTACCCCTTTGATAGACAGTAATCTACGGAACTCTGCCATCATCTCCGAAGTGAACTGAGAACCTCTATCTGATAGAATTTCTTCGGGGATTCCCAAACGTGCAAAAATCGAGAAAAGAGCTTCGACTACCGAGACTGTGTCGATGTTTCTCAGGGGGATTGCTTCCGGAAACCTAGTTGCTACGTCAATGAGTGTCAACAGGTATCTGTGTTTTTCCTCAGTCGGGGGATTGATCGGACCAACTATGTCAATGGCTACTCGCTTGAACGGTTCCTGAATGCGAGGCATGAACTCGAGTGGGATGGGAGGTGTTCTACTCCTATGCTCTGCCTTCTGACAAATGTCGCATGTTTGTACAAACATTTGGGCATCTCTGGATAAGCCTGGCCAAAAGAATCGCTGCTGTATTTTGTTTACAGTACGTCTGATCCCACAGTGTCCTGCTAACAGCCCGTCATGCGATGTTGTCAGTACTGTCTGTCTCAATGTCTTTGGGACTACTATCTGTGGCAGTGCCTCTCCACTACAATCTTTGGAAGATTTGTAGAAGTATCTTTTCAACACGCCTTCTTCAATGACAAAGAAGAAAGAATTTGCACCTAGAGTTTTCTTCTCTCCTGTGCGTGCGAGTTCGAACAAAGGTTTCAGTGAGTCATCCTCGCGCTGAAACTTGCACAGATCATCTTTTGTCACTGACAATTGAGGGATAGGAGCTGCGAGAGGTTTAGAGCCAACTTCTCTTTCTTTGCAATAGAGCGTGTCATAACTGCTGCACATTGCACATTTCCAACAATGCCTGTTACCTCTGACGCACCCTGAACATTCCCCACGATCAGATCAACCACAGGATCGTCAATCACGCAACACTCAAGTGGTCCCTTGTAACAGTCAGTGTCAACGTCAACTAAGGCCAGAGGAAAACATTCGGACTTTCCTCCGAAAGAAATGACCCACTGATCCCGACCTAAGTATTGGTGTGGCTGGACCAATTCTTTGCGCACACCTGCTGTTGTAGCTCCTGTGTCACGAAGCACTGAACAGTTAAAGCCATTACAGTTTCCCTGCTCTAGTTTCAGCTTACTCAAAACGTCAGCAGCTGAACACAAAACTGACAAATTTGCGCTCTGTGCGTTTGAGTTCACTGGGGGGTAAAATGTCGTACTCGGACATTGTCTTTTAGTGTGTCCTTTTCCTTGACACTTGTAACATGTCAGTACGTTCGTGCTTTGTCCGTCCATCTGTCCGTCAGTTGTGTTCTGTTGCTGTTGTTGTCCGTAAGTCACGTGGTACTGTCCACGACCTCGAGAACCACGCGGCCCTTGACCTCTACGAGGGGTGTACGCGGCTCCCCGCTGACTCTGGTCATTAGAGTAACCACCTGAATCGCTTCCGCTATAGTTTCCACTCTGGTAACTACCGCGAAGATTTTGCGACTTGCCTCTTCCACCACGGTACCGATTGTTCCCGTGTTTCTTCTCATCTTTGAGTGGTGGGACGGCTACTGACGCAGCTAGACCCGCATCCGCTTTTCTCGCGAGGTTTTTGTTTGGTCGAGCTAGTCGGTAGCTCTCGGCATGCTCAAGCAGCTGTTTCGATGTTTTCAAATTTCGCTCGCGCAAAAAGACTGCCAAATCTTTGGAAACGCTTTGCAAAATTTGTTCGCACAAAATCATGTCAAACAACGAATCATAATCATGAGCAGTGTCAGACAATTCAATCCACCGCTGTAGTAAGTGAGTCATTCGCGTACCGTACGACTTGAAAGACTCCTCAGGCTCTGGGCGACAAGATCTGAATTTCTCACGAAACCCTTCGGCGCTGCATTGAAATTTAGTGAGAAGGCATTGTTTCAGAACCTCGTACTCAACTTTGCCAGACGCACACAAACCATGATACAGACTGAGTGCTGTGCCTTCCAAAACTGCACTAAGGAACACTGGCCATTTTTCCCTGGGCCAATTCAAAGCCTCTGCATGAGTTTCAAAACGGTACAGAAATGCATCGATAGAGTCAATACTTTCCTTATATGTGGGCAATTTAGGAAAGTTGAATGGTTTAGAACTGCCATGGTGACCACCACGGTTCGAAGCCTGAGTACTGAAATCACCTGAGTCCTCAGATTTCTTTATCTCTAGTGCCTTAATATCCAACTCCTGTTTCTTGAGCTCAAATTCCATCTTTTTTTCTTCAGCTAATCTCTTTGACTCTAGCTCCATCTTTTTCTCTTCAGCTAGTCTCTTTGACTCTTCTATTTGTAATTCTTTTTCGATCTCCATCTTTTTCTCTCTTTCTTGTCTTTCTTTTTCCTTTTCTCTTTCTTGTCTTTCTTTTTCCTTTTCTCTTTCCAATGCTCTCTCATCTCTCTCAAGACATTTTTCAATGTACTTCTCTAGGTCCTGACCAGTGTGACCTAACTTTTGGCCTTGTGCCATGTACATGTCAAACCTTTCGACCTGTACGTCAGTCATGCTGACTGATATTACAATTACCAGGTAGGATACAAATAGACAAAGTATCACTGAGTGACAAAACAAATGCAGAGTAGATTAAAATCCACCAAATATCACCGAGTGATTATACAAATGCAAAGTAGAAAAATCAATTCACTTTTTACACAACACAATACAAAACTACACTTAGAGAATAAAAAAAATATTAATCAGCCACAATGCGCACACACACAAAATATAAGTAAATAAAGCTTCTAAGTTTGTTTTCTTCCTACTTCAAAAAATATTTAACGTAAAATAATAATTAATCACTGTTTCTAAAATATGCACACACACACACACACAAAATCACTGGCTGTGACAATTTAAAACATAAAAGGCCCCAGTACTACACAAATCTACACAAAGAGAGTAAGGCGCTATAGAATGGAAGAGAGCCAAAAAACTAAACAGGACAGGTAGCAAAGAGTAGGAGGATAGTACAAACAGGCAGGAAAATAGACTCGGCCCTCGTGGAAGCGAACCTAACACTTAAAAAAAATGCCTCCACCCCGCACACCTGGAGGCGGGAACTAACAACTAACAAACATTCAGACTGAACGTAGTAGGCAGAGAAGAGAGAGTCTTTTTTTTTTTTCCAAAACCAACTAAACAACTAAACGAAACCCGAGTAATTTTTTTTTTTTTTCAAAAATGAACTGAAATGAAAGGGGACGTAAACGGGGTCACCACTGTAACGTAAGGCGGTCTCACACTTTCACTCCGCTTTCACATCACAGACATTCAGAAAGGCACGCATGCAAACGTCATCCACTCCCTTTCATACACACAAGCAAATAGTTATACTTTTGACTGAGACCTTTTATACACGAAAACAATCAAACAATCACATGAATTAATAAGTAGATTTAAAGCTTAACTACATTCACAGCTGAAAAACAGAAGCCTCCAAATTCACCAGCACATCGGTTATTCAAAGGATATGTGCCTGGATACAAAATATACTACAACGCGGACAAAACCACTACTATGCACAATTAGATGTGAAATGAATAAAGTGACATAAACAAGCAGAACTCAACAAGCTTGGTCAAAATGATGCTGCAGACTGGGAGAAGACTTGTTGGTCTTGAATAGAGAATATATACACGAGTCCAGACGATTCCTCTGGGAATTCCGGGCGATTCAAATCTTCTCACCTTCTCCTGGAATGAGTGAAGGGAAGCACTTCTTCTGGAAGTGACTTGAATAATGCTGGACCGCAGACACCTTCACAAATAATACGCTGAGGATGGTGTACCCCATCAGACTCAGGGATAGCTCCACCTTGACACGGCGCTCGACTGGATGGCTGCACGTGATCTCAAGGGAGACAAACACACGTCGCTGGCTTCAAGCTCCACAACGACGGGGCAGACAATAGAAGACAAACATGGTGTCGTGTACGCTGATCAGGCGGACATATTACAATGCGGTCAGCTCACCGGGTCTCCGGCGTCGTTCCTGTACAATATTAACCCGTAATTACTACCACTATCTCGGATAGTATTTCTTCTCCATAAACTAACTTTGATCCTGAACAAAGTTCCATTTCAACAACAATAACATCTGACATCGATCTCAAAAGTTCCAGTTATGAATTGATATCAGAAATTATCAACAAATTCACCTTCCAGTTACCAAATACCCATACAATATCAAACAGTTCAAACTTATATCCTCATCATCAACCTCAAACCATATTCTCACAACTGATTCCTCACAAGAATGAAGTTCAAAACATTCTACCAAAAATTCTCTCATTTAAATAACCATTTGAGAAGTGCAACATTCAGAACTAAATCAAATATACATCATAATAGCATCAAGTTACCCATAGGGTTACCAAACAATCCACTTGGTCTTGAAATAGACAAACAATATTCAAAAATCAAACATACCTGTAGCGCTATGGCATACGGAACACAAAAGCCGGGTGGGGAAAAAAAGAGACCTGTTCCCTCCACCGGTCAATAGTAGGACTGCGCACAATCTTTGTCGCAATTGCTCACTTCGTAAGCTGACAACAACTCACGTCTGCTTGTGTTACCACAGTCTCTAGTACAGAGTAAAACTCAAGCAATCGCTATAGCCGTGCATAGGCACCTTCCCGCACGTGAAAACGCCAGGTAGACTGGGACAAACTCCAGTACAGTACTACCTGTCTAAAACACTAGTTAACACTACACATGAAAATACATTTTTGAAAACGGCAAACACATAATCAATGAAAACCCCACAAATGCGGTTTGTCACACCCTCCCCGATAATCCTGACAAATTTAACTACCGGTAACTTAAACAGAAGCTTTTTGTTCCTAGTGGCAAACAAGTTTTGGTATTTCAACACATTAGGCTGTCTCCAATAATAGCAAGGTAAAAGGTCACGCCTTATATCACGGAAGAAACTACATTCGAACAGATAGTGAAATTCATCCCCTATGTCACCAGCATTGCATTTAGTACAAAGACGTTCTGCTCTAGGTACATCATGAAATTTTTCTGTCTGTACTGGGAGATTATTGTTAAGGGTTCTAAATCGTGCTAGTGAAACAAGTTGGTTATATGGCAAAATCTTTAAGTACTCTTCACTTAAACATCCTATAGTTTGTATATATAAGTCTTTTTCATTGATCTCAGCGTACCAAGTCTGTATGAACTGGTCACGAAGACATCTTTTAACCTTTTCTTTAAACCAAGTTATACTAAAGGGTAGTTCAAACTGCTTCAACCAAATCCCGTTAAGACCAAGCTCGGCAAGTGTATTTTTCACTGTCTGAATATAATCAGACTGAATTTTGTTCTGCTTAAACATTCTAAGCATGAAGCGATACATGATACTGGCAAGTTTGTTTCTATTACCAACATGAACCAACTTGAACAAAAAACACAACATTCTACACTTAATGTGCACATCAACAGGGTATTTACCGACTTCGCCAAGTACCAAATTCGTAGGTGTAGTCTTATTTAGTTTCAAGACTAGCTTATAAAATCTAAGCTGCAAACGTAACACCATATCAGTTACCTTGTAACCCCATATCTCACAGCCATATGTCAGAACAGGCAATACAGTTTTGTCAAATAAATCTATCTGAAGATCTACAGGCAACATCAGTTTTCTACATCTACGCAACAAGGAAAACATTGCTCTTGATGCCCTGTCATATAGATTTTTCTGAGCAACATTAAATTTATTATTATAATTCAGCTTTAAGCCTAAGTACTGAAAGTCATACACAACTTCAATAACTTGACCATTATACACAAAACTGGGCTTCTTGCGAATCTTGCCTCTTGAAAAAATAACTATCTTAGTTTTTGTAATATTAATACTAAGCTTCCAAGCATTACAGTAATCGTGGAGTCTGTCCAAGGCTTTTTGCAATTTTGGGGCAGATTCGGCACAAATAACAGTATCATCGGCATAAAGTAATAAGAACATTTGAAAGATTGTATTAATTTCTTTGGAGTCAAAGTCTAGACTTGATGCCTCTCTACTCAAAGATGAAAGGCCATCAACAGTTTCAGACAAATATGGCTTAAGATCATTGAGAAACAAGGCGAAGAGGAGCGGCGAAAGATTTTCGCCTTGCCTCACACCGCAGTGTGTAGAAAATGGTTCAGAACATTCATTTCCAACCAAAACACATGATTTTGCTTTTTCATACATATTTCGAACCACTGACAGGATTTTTCCTGTAACATTACTGTTCACAAGTTTTTCCCATAAAAATGCCCGCTCAATTTTATCGAACGCTTTTTGATAATCAATGAAAGCACAAAAAAGCTGTTTTTTTCTAGACAAAAAGAAATTAATAATACAGTGTAATGTAAAAATATGTTCTACCGTTGAATATCCACCCCGAAAACCGGTTTGCTCTTCACCTATTACATTGTTTTCGTCCAAAATTTCTGTTAGCCTGGCGTTAAGGACACTTGTAAATAATTTCCCAAAACAGCTTAAAATAGTAATTCCACGATAATTGCTAGGATCTACTCTGGAGCCTTTCTCCTTATATAGCGGTTTTATGTAGCCAACACACCACTGTACTGGTACCTTTCCTGAAAGTAGTATAACATTGAACAGGTTTACATATATATATATAAATCAACCAGTTTCTCTGCGCAAGCTTTTAAGAATTCCTTTAGTATTTGGTCTTGCCCACATGCCTTATTATTTTTTAACTTATGTATACACTTCATAACTTCATCCCTTGTGAATGGGGCATCTAGCACATCATTGTTACAGTATGTGTCGACAGCAGTGGGAACATCTTCATTATCAACATCATCAACGCTCTCCACTGTATGCAGATTTTTAAAATGTTCAAAGAAGGTGTCACACGTTGGGAGATTAACATTTTTCATCTTTGACGAGTTCCTATTTAGCACATTCCAATACTCCTTAGGGTCTTGACCTTTAAGTGATCTTAATTTTTTTATAAAATCTACATGATATTTTTTATATTCCTTTCGAATAGTCTTTTTGTACTCTTTGCCCGCATGTATCCTTTCCTGCACCGAATTAGTGTCCTTCAGGCGCCTGGCCCTGTTTTTAGCACGAAGAAACAGTTTTCGCTTTTCTCTGCATGATGCGTTAAACCATGGCTGATTGTGTACTTGCTTACTCATCACTTTTTTGCTTGCTTTGAAACTTTCTTTAATTAATCCAAGATTTTTTGCACTTTTCCTCATTATATCACATACTTCCTCAGTTACCTGGTTAATCTGATCTTCTGACACACTGTTAGCATCACTCAGTAGTTGTAATAACTTATCATTAGCACTGTCAATTGCATGCTGTTCTAACTGTTCACCAAAAGCTGTACAAGAATTACCATCCCATTTCGGTCGTAAAGCACATATTGGCTTACTTTCTTCACCATCACAACTAGCAACATCACTCAACACATGACAGTGTGACCGCCGTAAGTGCAAGGTCACAGGACAATGTACATCAGAATATATTTCACTGAAATCTAAAATCTCAAAATCCTGTACTAATGGAAAGAGGTTGTGTGAGAGTTGGACCCGGGTTCGAATCCCAGCCGAGGCAAGTGGGATTTTTCCTACCTAGGTCGGCTCCTACCCAGAGCGAGTGTGCTATAGGCCCGATGGGGAGGCTGTTGCCACACAGCCGAGCTTCACCCACTTCAAGGGTGCGACTTTGGGGGTGCTTCCCTTAGTATGACACGTCTTGTGATGTGGATGATTACACGGCCGGCACCGCAGGTGCCGTAGTTCCCAGGCCTGGTTAATGCCGGGATATTTATGACAGGAAGCATGGAATGCGGCCCTGTCCCGCAGTCCCAAACCACATGGACCTCCATAGCATCATCTTACTATCATCCTCATCTCCATCATCATGCATAATAAAAAAAATTGTCCCAGCTTCCGAGCCCTCCGTGGGTTCCACCCATGACCTGGGAGGAACACCACTGGAGTTGGCAAAAAGAGTTGGGGCAAAAAAAAAAAAAAAAAAAAATCTCAAAATCCTGTACTAATGGAAAGAGGTTGTGTGAGAGTAACGCATAATCTACAACACTTTTACCACATGAAGTACTTTTACCACACAACGAATCAGCGCCTTTCCTTCCATTCACTATAGCTAGTCCAGTCGTTTTACAAAAATCCACAAGTTTATAACCCATGTTGTTAGTGTGTTTGTCTTGTGTTACACGTTCATTGAGAAAACAGTAATGATTACCATCAGCTGCCAAGTCACCAATGTCATCATTTTCATCATTATCAACTACATCAATAAGGTTGCCTGTGCGAGAATTGAACTATATATAGTCATTTTTCACACCAAAGTTGATGAGAGCTTCTTCTAACTCTCCAAAGGCATCCTTATTCATATACTTTGATCCTTCAGGTGGAAGGTAAATAGCACAGAATAGAGCATCTTGACCAAGAATCTCATGACCTACTTTGAAAAACAAAGCTTCATCACACAGCTGACTATCTACAAAACAATAATATTGTTCAACAGTCTTGTCGAGTTTCCCTTTTTTTATTTTTGTCCTCAAAAATTGTGATATGCTGTACAATAGTATCCTTCACTAAGACCAAAACCCCGCCAGATTTCCTACCAAACTTAGTTCTATTTTTGTAGAAAGCAACATACCCAGGTACATCAACTGTGTCATTGTCATCCAGCTTACTCTCTATTCATACATGCATGCACATTTTTCTACAATTGCTATGCTTCCACAATTGACTCAGTTAATTTACTGTGTTCATGAAAACAGCCCTGGCAGGTATTAAAATCAAACAGAAATAGACAGCAGCAAGAGAACTGCAATTCCTACTGCCTGCACAACAAAAATGACTGCCACTAGTGCCAGATCACAATACATCATTAATCATATGGCTAAACACACACACAGAGGTGGCAACAGATAAATCTGAAATGCATTCTTTGTAATGCTGTTTGTATCTGTCATTTTGTTATACTCTCTTCTACATGTTGTGCATTTGAAAATATGGGAATAAACTTGTTTTCCATACTCATCCTACTGGGATTATCCTCCTGGGATATTTTTCTTAAAGTGTATTCAACAGAGACACAAGAACCATGTCCCTAGCACGTCATATAACTCTTATTATCCAGTTATCCACTCTCTCAAGTAATGACTTCCTTCAGTTTTTTTTTTTTTTTTTTTTTTTTTGGGGGGGGGGGGGAGGGGGAGGGGTAAATGTACATATTTCAGTCAGTGCTGTTCTGAACAGTCATCAGAATAATCAGCATTGCCCACTTCATGTACTAGCAAATCACACATATCTTAATTCTTATATTTTTAAGAAGTTCATTGTAGAAAGAGGTATAAATTTTGAAATATATATATGTTAGAATATCAAGAACACGGAAAGGCTTAATGAAATCCGCAAGGAGTAATAACTGCTCAGCATACATGTATTACACATTTCAGAAATGAACAGCCATACAAATATTTCTACATGTACATGTGTGCCATTTATAAGTTTATTTATAAATAAAACATGAACTGCAAGGCCATAAACATGGCTAGTACAATAGTAAATTAAGTTGCCCCCAAAAACCAAAGTGCTCAGAACTTAACCCTATAGCTTTCAACAAAAACTCTTAAGTATGTTGCCTTGCTTCCCTGGCTTTCTTTTCATTCAGTCATACAAAAATGGGTTACAGGTATACCAGTTTTGTTTGAATCTGCAGCAAATTTTGACATGATGTTAGTAATTGAATGAAAATCACTTTGTGTTAGTCATTTTCATTAATGGTGAGTTTACGTAACAGCACAAAAAATAGTCTCTTAACTTTATGAGATGAGAATGTAGGATAATGATTAGTTGTACATATACCACCTGCACTACAACACTGCATTACAAAAATTGACATTTCTGCAAGCAGGGCTAGAATCCCTAATTTTTCTTGACATTGACACTGACATGATTCTGAGCAGCACAATTAACTGATATTTTTTTCCTCGCATGAAACTTCCACAGGAATGATCTGAGACCATGTTTCCACAAGCTTGAAGTTGAATATTTCTGTCCAGGCGTGCAAATAGGTGTGAAAATCTATCATGCTGGCCTACTAATAGTGTATTATTATATAGTCTATATGGAATTGCCAAAGGCCCCTCTCTCTGCCTAAAAACTTCAAATTTTATGGGCAGCCTCTTAATTGCATGTCTTGAGACTGGTTGTTTTTCTTGTCCTCCCCTGGGTGCTTCAATGGGTGAGTAGTCCAAAGGGCGTTCACATGCTGTTCCAGATGTAATAGCAGCAGGCAGTGACAGGGTTCCAATAACCCTGAACACAGAAAATATAAATTGATGACACTTTTCCAAAATAGGGGTGACCCTTTTGCAAAACACAAAAGAAAAGAAGAAATAGTTTAGGCAAAGCCTTTTGAGTCATGTGTGACCTTGACCTTTGCTACAGGTCACTAAAGAAGCCATTCTTACAATGCAGATCTGGCAAAAACTTTGATTTCTAACAATTTCAACATGACCCTGTGACCTTCATCCTGAAGCCAAGGTCATCCAAACTGTACACATTACAGCTGTTTATACCAACTTCATTTGTGCTAAGTTTGAGTTGCCTGGTGTCCTTGTTGCTGAAAAACAGAGAAAACATCTTATAACATTCTCATCATGATTCTGTGACACTGACCTCCATGGGAGGTCATTTCAAGTGATGTGTACTAGCCATCACTCTGCTAAATTCGATGTTTCTACTATGTAATATGCTTCCTGAAAAAAAATCAATGATAAAGTTTACCACACACAGACGGACAGACGACAAAGACTCACCTTGTTACATGTGGGTAAAAAATTGACAGGGGTGGGAGAGGGGTCAGTGCTTCTGCATAAAAGCCAACAACCGATAGGGAGGGGGATACATGGCACACAAGAAGCCACACCAGTGACATGTAGTACTTTATGCAGACTGTTAACAGTGTTGCTGATCAATCAAAATTTACAATTCATATTATTTTCTACTTTTCTGTCTGATGTACGGCAGTTTTTAGATGACTATATAAACATAAATATGCCTTTCCTCATAGAAAAAAAGTACAAGCTCACTAATAGAATGTTACATAAGTTTAAGCAGAAAACACATACATGTACACAAAGCTACCAGTAACAGAAAACACAAAGAGCACCACTGCACAATACTCTCCCACACATGACAACCATACCTTCCATGAGACATCAGTCACCACACCTTCCATCATCTTGCTCAGCAGCAGCTATTTCTCACTTTGCAAATGTCAATGTCAGCTTTGATTTCACGTTCTGGGTGTGAATGAGACAGTGAGAGCCTAAAGCTGGTAAGAGACATGAAGTTTCAGTTACTTTGGATAAATTTGAATCACCACAAGGCAAAAGCTAAACATGAACAGAACATTGGTTCAGCGACTCCACAACACTATAGTAGCTACAAACTTTTTACAGATCCCAGTTCTTGGAAACAAGCACACCATAATGAGAAAAAGTCCAAGAAATAAAAAAAGATGTTCTTTTGCTAATGTATGATGCAAGTCAGGCAATCTGCTTGGAAAAGGGAGGTACACAAGTGAAGAGATAGATTTATGCACAAGTTTAGTTTATGAAACAGTGCCTATCATGAAAGCCACACAACCACTGCCAGTGAAAGTGTTTCACATAAATGTTAACCTATGCATGCATTTTTCATCTTGCATACATGTCAGATGTATGGTAACACTAGTAATGGGAAGAGAATCAACATCATGTACACACAGCTAACAGTAACACAAGTTTACACACCACACAGCAATACTCTTCCACACCTGACAATGACACCATACCTTTGTTCAGTCCTCATGATCAGTGTCAGCCGATGAGTGTCAACACACTACCCCGTGATCTTGGTCGGCAGTCCTTCTTCAAGCTATCCTTGTTTCTTTGGTTTCACTTTCTGGGGGTGATTGAGAGCCTAAAGTTGGTAAAACACGTGAAGCTTTAGTTGATTTTGATATATCTATTACTTGGGACTTTTGAACTAACCGCCAATTATAAATACTACATTGGTTCAGTCGATAATCCATGATCAAAATTCCTACAGACCTTAGATGTATACAGATACCACTTCTTGAAAACAATCACATCATAAAAAAATAGAATAATAATTTTAAAAAATCAACAACTGAGGGGTGACGCTTCCGAAGTTCAGCTCTACTGCTGATTTCTTCTATCGTCGGATCTACTCACCGAAAACAATTATTCACATTTGGACTTCTGATGTGTGTAGACTTGAATCTACACGAGTATGTTTCCTGTTTTTCAACTATGATACGCGTAACAGAAGTCGATTTGTGCGGACTGCCACACAGTTTACAACGTATCGGTTCCGCTTCACAGAAAAGAAGTTAATTACAGTGGACGCCGGATATAAGCAACTCGGATATAAGAAAACTCGGTTATTGCCAACGAATTTTTTTCCCCCGGCCAAACTCTTCTTTATTATGTATGACAAAAACTCGGATACAAGAAACTAGCTTATAAGAAAACTCGGTTTTAGGAAAGCAAATTTCTTGTCCCGCTTGATACAAAAACTCGGATATAAGAAACCGAAAGTACATTTCCAAGAAAATTTCACTCATTGTAAGAAACCGAAAGTACATTTCCAAGAAAATTTCACTCATTCTAAGAAAACAGGTCAGGTCTGACGTCACTTAGGACAGGCACATGATGGCGCATGATTTTCTTTTCTTGAATTAGTTCTTTACCATTGTGTTCCGTGCAAAATTGAATGTTGGCAAGAAGAAAAAATACGAGATGCATTTTTGTTGTTCTATTGTTATATGTTGTTTTTATTATTATTTTGTTTTTTTGCCTGATTGGGAGCTCAGTCTCTCTCTCTCTCTCTCTCTCTCTCTCTCTCTCTCTGTATGTCTGTCTCTGTCTACAGGGCTCGCGTTAAGGAGAATAAAACTATCAGTATTAGACTAACTGTTGATCAATTCCTTTCTTTGACAATATACGTGGTCCATCTTTCCTCCATCCCCCTTCCCCCTCCCAACAGAAAAAAAAGCTAATTTGCAGCTTTTTTCAGCCAAATTAGACACGGAAAGCATCGCATATGGGACGAGTGTTTTATAAATCAAAAGTTGCACTTTTCATAATGCACTTTTAATATATCCTATAAATACAAGGGAATTCTCTCTCTCTCTCTCTCTCTCTCTCTCTCTCTCTCTCTCTCTCTCTCCCCTTAGTTCTTTTTTGTTTGTTTGTTTGGTTGGTTGGTTGGTTGGTTTGGTTGGTTTTTTTTTCTTTTTGTTTTTTTTTCTTACCACATGACCGCCAGCGCTACAGTTGGGAAGCAAAAACAGTATTTTCATGTTCAAACAAAAAAATCTGACATTGAAGGACACAAGCGCACTGGTGTATATTAACTCTACACATATATATTCTGTGCAGGTCTTTAAGAGAAACCAGATATTTCTTAATTTAATGCAAAACATACACGAACTGAGAAAAAAGAAATGTTTTAAACCTTTTTTTCACTGAACTCGGTTATAAGAAATATTTTTCAAAATACTTTCTTATATCCGACTTTCAGATATAAGAAAACTCGGATATAAGAAACCAAAAAATTCACCCCCCTCGAGTTTCTTATAACCGGCGTATACTGTATCTACTACTGCCAGTTACGCTAAATAAAGCCAACAATGACACAATCACGTACCACGTCGATGTAGAGGATGCAAACATTTCTTGCAAACGTCAACGATGCATATATAGTACTCCATTTTCCATAGAAAACAGACATGCAGCTCCGAAGGGTTGCAAACATGCAGCCATTTGCATTTTGAATCGGTTGTCCCATTCACGGTGTTGTGCCGTATATGGAGAGAAAGGGGCGTGGTCTTTGGTGATAGATTCGAAACGAAGGTCAATGTTCGAAAACGATTTTTGGCGTCTAGGCTTAAATAGCGCCACTCGCCAGCCTCGAAATGCAATTTGCCCCCAATATTTTGGGGTCAAAGCACGTAACCATCACAATTTCAATCATGTAGCCAACACGCATCACACTTCGCCCAAAATCCTGAGTTAGGAACAGTGGCTAGAGGTACGACCTCGACCGATTAGCCACGTGACTGGGGTTAGACACACACGGGCTCAAAGAGCTAAAGTGAGGATCGATGTTCTGTGTCCCTTGTCTATAATGACGGACAGTCGTTATTTTCATTCTGTCAAATGTACTATTACGAGCGGGAAGGGGGCTCCGATTTGTCTACTACATGTTATATACTTTGTTCCAACTGACAGATGGGACGGGAGGGGAGGGACTTGGTGTACACGTATATTGGAAATATTAAACATAATGAAGCAAAAACAAATATTAACCGATGGGAACTGATGAGGAAAGGCTGATAAACAAAACAAAGATTTCGGGGAAAAAAACGGCGTGCAGGATAATAAAACATAGAAAAAAAACTAAAGAGCAAAAAATCTAAACCTGGCAGATTAGAGTCGGTTGGATTCCAATTGAATTTTGTTCTTTGAACTTCCTGCTAGGAAGGTCGGGGCCGGTTGAGGAGAGGCCGATGGGATGGGTTTTCGGATACCCTGTGGCCTTGAACCAGCTGCAGGAACTTCCAGCCTTAGCAACCTGTCTGTACGCTGGCTCAGCTACTGATCCACCGATAGCACGTGATGCTGGCTTACAGTGCCGATGAGACCTTCCCACGCTTATGTTTCATAAAAAATATTTTCCTCTTGTCTTGTTTCCTTCAAGCGTATCCTCGAGAGTATTATACATAGGCAGTCCGACTAAACGTAACACAGCTGCTGGGTGACAATGCTACACACACACACACACACACACACACACACACACACACATGCACGCACGCACGCACGCACACACACGCGCGCGCGCACTGCTCGATAGTCACATTTGAAGTTGGGAACGAGTTTGTGATGAGATAAGACGCTGGACAGTTCCCCGTGCCGCGTTGTTGTGTTGATTCTGTCTGTTTCATAGCCGCCCTGGTGAAGATATACATCCTTTGTTCGTCTGAACACGTAACTGATGTTCGACAAGACTTACTGGACTTGGCAAAGGAGATACAGTGCGATCACTTGGAGTCCGGACGGTGTCAGCGGAAGGCCGAAGAGATACTGGAAAAACTCACATCACGACAGGGGACGACAACCATACATCGTCAACATAGTACTTCTGACGGTGAGTACAAATGTTCGTGTGATAAAGTGTGTTCACTACGCACACTTTATGTGATGGCCTGTGGTACTGGCCGGCCGTATACACATGAGTGACACAGGTCAATGTTTTGTCAGATCAAGTGTATTTCGAGCAAGTTTTGCATTAAATTGCCGGGACTGCTCTCATCAGCGTACCAACCCGTGTGTCGTTTATAGAAATGCTGTTCATTTCGTCATTAATTTAGGTGGTTATTAATGACATGTGGCGTGAGTTCTACTCCGTCCACATTTGTTTGTGTGGTTGATGGGTGACGTTCATTTCGTCATTGCTTTCCATATTTTTGGGTGTCGTTGGTCGGGTTTGTTGTGGCGTTCATTTCGTCATTGTCCTTATTTCTCTGGTTAATTCCATCGTGGAGAGTGGGCATTCTGTGTTCAGGTCTGTCGGGCTTCTTGTTTATGTAGCAGTAACAACTGCCCACGAGCCTACGCGTGTGTCGGCGCGTGCACCGCGCTGAGGCTGGCGCCGTGTCGATCGCTGCACTCGTTCGGGAACGCGTCCTTCCTCTTGCTCGGGTTGCTACTGGGGCGGCCGTGTGTGCGCGTGTCGTAGTCCGGGCCAGTGGGGTGTTACGTAACTGCTTCGCTCTGTGTTTAGTGGTTGTGGGTGACGTCATCTATTCGGCGTGCGGCGGCTCACTCCGTCCGTGGTGTACTCGATTGCGTGATTGTCTCTCTGCGGTCTCCCTCCGTCCTGGTTGCAGTGTTTTAGTGCGCCGTTATTTTCCTTTCCCCCTTAATTTTTACAGATCGAAAATTCGACCCTTTAAGGGAGAAATATGACCCTTCCTATGGAGGTAGTTGGGCCTCACCGAGTAGCCGATTGTGTGCCGGTGTGTTTACCGTTGGGTTTGGGAACCCGTTCTTTTACAGTTTGAAATCTAACCCTTTTGAGGGCGAGTTATGACCCTTCCTCTGGAAGTGGTGGGGCCTTGTAGAGTGGCCGATTGTGTGCCAATGCGTTTGCAGTCAGGTTAGGAGACCCGAACTTTTACAGTTTGAAATCTAACCCTTTTGAGGGAGAATTATGACCCTTCCTCTGGAAGTGGTGGGGCCTTGTAGTGTGGCCGATTGTGTGCCAATGCGTTTGCCGTCAGGTTAGGAAACCCGAGCTTTTACAGTTTGAAATCTAACCCTTTTGAGGGAGAATTATGACCCTTCCTCTGGAAGTGGTGGGGCCTTGTAGAGTGGCCGATTGTGTGCCAATGCGTTTGCAGTCAGGTTAGGAGACCCGAACTTTTACAGTTTGAAATTTAACCCTTTTGAGGGAGTGTTATGACCCTTCCTCTGGAAGTGGTGGGGCCTTGTACAGTTGTAGGGTGGCCGATTGTGTTTGCAGTCAGGTTAGGAAACCCGAACTTTTACAGTTTGAGATCTAACCCTTTTGAGGGAGAATTATGACCCTTCCTCTGGAAGTGGTGGGGCCTTGTACAGTTGTAGGGTGGCCGATTGTGTTTGCAGTCAGGTTAGGAAACCCGAACTTTTACAGTTTGAGATCTAACCCTTTTGAGGGAGAATTATGACCCTTCCTCTGGAAGTGGTGGGGCCTTGTAGGGTAGCCGATTGTGTCTCTTCCTCGCTGTTATGGTCGCCGCCAGAAGTCGTTTATGTCCGTTTCTGATGTAGTGGCCTTGTTTGAGTTCACTGTTATTGTTGTTGGTGGTGGTGGTGCTCTCTCTTCCTCGCCGTTATGATCGCCGCCAGAAGTCGTTCCTGTTCGTTTTTGATGCAGTCGCCTTGTTTAAGTTCACTGTTGTTGTTGTTTTTCTTGTTGCTGGTGGTGGTGGCAGTGGTGCCGTTGCTGTCGCTCTTCCTCGCCGTTATGATCGCCGCCAGAAGTCGTTTATGTCCGTTTTTGATGCAGTCGCCTTGTTTGAGTTACTGTTGTTGTTGTTGTTGTTGGAGCTGTCGCTGTCTTTCTTCCTCGACGATACTGATGATCGCCGCCAGACGTCGTTTCTGTTCGTTTTTGATGCAGTCGCCTTGTTTGAGTTCACGGTTGTTGTTGTTTTGACGCTCGTTTTTTTTTTTTTTTTTTTTTTCTCCTCCTCTCTTTTTGGCTCAGTTTGTGTTCAAGTTGGCGATGTCTCTCTTTCGCCCTTCTGTCTGGTTTCGCTGTTATTCAATGCTGTTCCCCTCCCTTCTCCTCTGTTTGTCGGCTGGGGGTTCTATCTCAACCTCCGTCTGTTACAGTGGTTGCGCGTGGACTGAATCACCCACTGCCGGTTACCCACCGTCCATTGCCAGTCACCCACAACGTGGATCAGTGGTCCACAGGATCAGGAGAACAGGCCATGAACAATACCCCTGCTGGTCGTCAGGTAGAGGGCGACACTTCAAACAGTAGTGATGAATCAGACGATAATGTTGATGCTAATGATGATGATGATCCAGATTCCGGTGTTGTGGCGTCAGCCACTAGTACCGCTCCACCCGGTCCCTCACTGCCGGCATCAGACGTACCAGATGACAAACAGAGAGACCTGGCTACACTGTCCACTCTCTACAGAAACACCGCGCACATTGTCAGGCGACACCAGGATGGGACGGACACCAAGGAATTCTGTAATCTCTTGAAGGAAATAGAAACTGCATGTAAGAGTTTGAACAGTGACATATGGAGGTTAAACGACTCTCAGAGGAGGACAGTGAATGATCTGTTGATAAGAACCGGGATCGTTGACCTGCTGTGTGAAGTGATGGCGGACGGACTCGAATCAAACGACGACGCGACATGGGACGGGGATCAAGACACAAATGCTGCAGTCATAGCGGTTCTTGGTTTTAACCGTCTTCGCTATGTTGACGAATGGCGTGAGGTGTGGTGTAGAGTGTGTGATGACGCCCGTCTGTTGCCGGTGTTGCTGAAGAAACTCAAGGACTGGTACCGGCCCCACATGGACAAGACTCTGAAGGTAAGAATAAATTATGTTGTCATGGTACCGGCCTTACATGGATAAGACTCTTACTGTCAGGAAAATTATGATATCACGACACCGACCCTCACGGGGACAATACGTACACTCACTGTCAGTATAATTATGTTGTCATGGTAACGACCCTCACGGGGACAATACGTATACTCGCTGTCAGTATAATTATTTTGTCATGGTACCGACCCTCACGGGGAGATTGCTTACGCTCACTGTCAGTATCATTATGTTGTCATGGTACCGACCCTCACGGGGAGATTGCTTACGCTCACTGTCAGTATCATTATGTTGTCATGGTACCGACCCTCACGGGGAGATTGCTTACGCTCACTGTCAGTATCATTATGTTGTCATGGTACCGACCCTCACGGGGAGATTGCTTACGCTCACTGTCAGTATCATTATGTTGTCATGGTACCGACCCTCACGGGGAGATTGCTTACGCTCACTGTCAGTATAATTATGTTGTCGTGGTAACGACATCGAGTGAACTAGACATTCACTGCACGTGCGTATTTTTTCGTCATAGTATCGGTCTGTGTACGACACATTTTCGAGGAAAAGATTATTCTTTAGCGACAATTTTTTGTGTGTTTGCATTCTAATTTCGTTGTTTATAGGGGGAGCCGGGGTGGTCGAATGGTATAGCGTTGGACTTCTAATGCTCGGGTCGTGCGTTCGATCCCGGCTGAGGCGAAATATTTGTGTTGGCTTTTTTCATCGTTGCCCCGTCTTTGATATCACCCGTATGTGGTGGAAAAGGACGTTAAACTCCCAAACACCCACACCCACTCATTGTTTATAGACATTGGTTTTCGGCATACATTTGACTCTGTTTGCAACAAAATAATCTGAGCAAATTAGGACGGTTGATGAGATAACATAATTCTACAATGTTTGTACAAAATCCGCCAGAGTTTGACGCGTCATTTATGTCAGACATTTCAAGCATTGAGCTCTAGCGAACCCCCTTCCTAGGCCTCCCCCTCCCGCCGCGAAAATTACAAACCCCCTTCCTTCCCCGCCAAACCCCGTCACTCAATAAAGTCGTCAATACTCAGTACTGCTTTACTAACCCAAGGTAGGTCTTCCCTCACGCTCTATTCTGCACGCATTTCTGCGTTGGCACCAGCAATTGTTATGCCCAGCTGACCATCGGTATTTCGTAACACACACACGTACATGTTTGCTGTTCAGTTTCCGTAACAAAGCTCGTTATCTGTGTTTAATGTGTAATGCGTGTATTCCCAGGACAGAGTATCGGCTGTAACTTTCTGATAATCAGTTTTAGATCATACTGCTAGGTAACAAATGTATCAGCCGAAATGAAACGAGTATAATTAAGTTTTCGTTTATCGGTACTGTATTCAGAGACACAAAAGAAGAAATCCTACATATCGGCAAACGTGCCCACGGGAAATGTAACCTGTACTAATTTCACACAGGTGACAATACTCTTGTCCGAGGACACTGTGGGCAATGCTGATATCACGCGGGAGACGTTTTAGTCCGGCCGAACAAACATCGAACACGGCTCAGGCACGAGCCGGAAAATAAAAGAAAAGACATGGTGTGATTGACCTCACACGAGGAACACGGAAAAACGCATTGTGCGGTCGTGTTCGAAGTTTGTTCGGACTAAAACATCTCCCGTGTAACATGAGCAGAAACGACTCCGTGCCAAAACATGATATATCCGATTAAAAACACTAAGCTATTGTACCTAGTAGGTATGAAATGTATTACGGGGTGGGTTCGGAAGTGTAAGAATACACGCACTTTTTTGATCACAATTCGGGAAACATCATGCCGTAAAAACTTGTAAAACCAAGCGTGAGTTTCGGTGAATGTTTAAATAACCAAAATGTACTAGGTTCTAACAAATACTACTGGGCATGTGTAGCACGGCTTTTCTTTTTACATCAGCATGTACTGAAGAAGGAAATACAGTTACACACGTTTGAATAAACTGTCCTCTCTCTCTCTCTCTGTCTCTCTCTCTCTCTCTCTCTCTCTCTCTCTCTCACACACACACACACACACACACACACACACACACACACACACACACACCTCGCTGGCCTATGTAACGGACAAACATACTCAGTCTCATCAGGCCAAAGAACACAAATGCACGAGGCACGCACGCACGCACGCACGCACACACAGACAACACAACACACACACGCGCGCGCGCGCGCACACACACACGCACACACACACACACACACACACACACACACACACACACACACACACACACACCCTAAAATCCTTCACTCTAGAAACAAAGACCACCATGCACAGGCCATTCAAGGGCACGCACCTGACAGGAGTTTCACAAAAATAATTCTCCTTTCCGCTCAGGCCTCAATGGAGGAATGCCAGTCTACTTTCTGTTGAGGCCAGGAAGTCGCTTTATCAACATCCGCTCGCGTCGCTTTTGCCACTCTCCAGCGCAAAAGTTCCCGGGTTCACTGGCACTTTGCCTCTTGTTGCGCCCCCTGGCATGCATCTCGGCTACAAAATACGAAAATCACGGTTTTTCATGACAACCAAACTCATTACAAACTAGCACACTCGCCGGCTAAACGGTTCTCCAAATAAACACTGCATGTGACCCCAAGGTCAATTTGTCAGTGTCCTGACGCCAGTAACAGGCCGGTCATTCGTCCTAAGATTTGAATTCCAGAGCGGCCATAGATCACGGTCCAAATTCATGTTTGCTGATTATTGTGCGCACCTGCTTACAGAGGCGTCAAGGGAGACGACAACTGGAACAACAACTTAAAACGAGCAAACGCGGGGTAGCCTCCCTTCGACCTGAAAGCGCATGACGGATCACGTGGAAGATTTTCACTCACATTCTGTGAATTGTATATTCGCATCACTATAGTTCCTACAACATAAAATGGCACAAAGGCCCCTGGGTGAGCAAGAATTCAGTTGAAAAGTTTACACGCAGACTTGTTTTGCGGTGCCTGTCTTGCCTTCACGTACACAATTGTGTATACTCACCAAGTGAGCACAAAAAATCTTATTCTATACCTGACAGGAGGGACCGAGAAACGGAAATCAAGTACACACTAAGCATGCAGCAAACACGAGAAATAATGGCTGGCCCCGTTAAAAATGGCGAAGTGCTCCTCCCGGCGAGAAGCGACCCGCATTTCCCTTATTAGGGTAGTGGGGCAAAAGAAATACCAACATTAATGCTAATAGCAATCATGGAAACTTATTGGTACAAGGGACCATGCCACACCCCTTCTCAAACAGCTGCACTGGCTCCCAATCCCTTTCCGCATCCAATTCAAAATTGCCACAATGGCTTACCGCCATTTCGATGGCTCCGAGGCTCTCCCTCTGTACCTGTCTGCAATGCTTACAACCTACCAGCCCTCCCGCACTCTCTGTTCATCATCAGAAAAACTGTTAAAGGTTCCAAGAACAACTCTGGTCAGCTGGCGGTCGTTCATTTTCTTACGCCGCCCCCTCCATCTGGAGCGCTGTACCTGTCACCATTAGGGATCTTCCCACGCTGACTTTATTCAAAGCCCATTTAAAGACCTAGGCTACCTCTTTAGGCAAGCTTTTCAGCTGTAGTCCGACCACTTTTTCATCGGCACGGCTCAGTGTGTGTGTGTGTGTGTGTGTGTGTGTGTGTGTGTGTGTGTGTGTGTGTGTGTGTGTGTGTGTGTGTGTGTGTGTGTGAGCGCAAAGAGTGTTTCGTAGAAAACAGATAGGCGCTATATAAACTGTATTCATTATTATTATTATTTAAACTTTCACTGCATTATATGTTCCCAGTATAAAAGACGCCTATACTGAGTGAAGCGGCATATAGCCGGGCACACAGTTTCATGATTGTATAGCCAAATTATAAGAATAACTGTACAACCAGATGCGACGATTTGTTTATTTCATCCCACTTTATTGCTAGATTTATTAGCACTGCTGCAGGTTATGGTAATGACTCTGTCCAGTGTTTGAGAAATTTCAGTTTTCGTACCAGCAAAAACAGGATAATGATTTTCCTGAGGGATTAAGCTTATGAATATCCCGTTTCCATGTCAATTTATATGATTGTACTGATTTTGTAGATTCTGTTAAAAAAAAAAAAAAAAAAACTGCCGTAATAATTACATCTGACTGATTAATTCATGGTTTTTATAAACTGGACTTAAACAACGGCAGAACACAACACTCAGGTGAATTTGTTTCCTTGTCATGTGACGTAACAGTGGATCCACAGGAATGACGGAGCGATGTCGATTCGTATACAGTTTGGCCGCTTATTTATTTATTTATTTATTTATTATTTATTTATGCTCCTTGTTTGTTTGTTTGTTCATATCTGATGCCGAGACATGTGCGCCAACATGACCAGTCAGTAAGAGACACTGAGTGTGACTGTGTTAGCTACACCACCATCAGTCAGTGTGATGATGTTACTTACAGAAACAACGAGACGGGGTGATCGGGGAAATTCTGCACATCATCAGCCACATCGCCCGTCAGGACGACAAGAGAGAGCGACTCCGTCAGCTGGGTGTGACAGGCGTGCTGGTCAATTTCCTCACGTCGCCTGTCCAGGACTGTCGGTATGAAGATGGAGTGCATGTTGAACTACTCCATATTACGTTAATAATAATAATAATAATTAGGATTGTGTTAATTAGTTTCGGGTGTTGTCATGTCACTTCTCCCCAATATATTGTATACCATGGCTGTATTACAACATGAAATAAGTTGAAAGGAGAGTTTCGAAAGATTAAAGAAAAATGCAACATAACACGTACCCGGTGATGTCAATATTTCGGCTTTATCATTCGTGCTTCCTCAGGTCCAGTGTTCAAATATACGTCTGTACACCGAGACAGTAGGTTGGTATGGTGACCGACGTCTAGCGTCACAGGACTAAATAATATCCAGGGTATTTAGGATTTTTGCTTTGTTTTTGAAGGGTCAGCCCATGAAAGCTGCGTGTATTTATTGAATAATTACTCGCTTCCTTTCCGTTTGTTCAAGAAACACTAACGTAAACGCATCCACCCCTCCCCCAACCCCCGAACAAGAAAACCTATATTTAGCAGAAAAAAAGGGTGTGCTCTCATTCATCAGTATAATACGGATGTTGATACGGCGACCACAAGAAAATAAAATCGGATCGGGGACCGGAGTGATGTTTCAATTTTCCTTTTTCTCTATGAAAGCGGACAGGCGGGACCTAAAAACGCCATTTCCTCCACCATGCCCCATCCCCGTGCTGATTTTTTCTTTTAAATCGGTCGGTCATTTGGGAACCTCCCCATATAGCCCTGTCAACATTTTCAGCAGAACTATTGTCTTATTATATCATGTAGCCCTGCCTGCATCCCTATGCCTGCCTCCATCCTCCCACACATTCCTCTCATTCTCCCCACCCCCCTCCCCCAGTAAAAAAATCTATATCCCCTCCTCAATGTTTCTGTTGATGTTGTTGTTGTTGTTGTTGTTGTTGCTCAATCCTTTTCCTTATAATTTATTTTTAAATCACACAAAGACATAGATAAGCTGTGTTCGTGTTTGCGTTTCCGGACAAGTGGAAACTCGCCCAGACAGTTTGTTTTTTACCTAAAGGCCCTGGTTTTAATATTTTTAGGCTCACACTTCGCTCTGAGCTGTTTTGGTGCTGTTTAGCATCACACCACTAAGACACGCGCACAAATACACGCACAGACAGGTCTGCGTTCAGCTGATTGAAACCAAAACACAGTGGCCGGTGACAGTGTCGTATACGACACTCGACCTTGTAGCTCCGGACGGCTGAGTTTTCTTCATTCGCACGGCCATCAAACATCAGTGTGTTGCATTCAGAGCTCTACTAATCTCGAAGTGTTCTAAACACACAGGCGTAGTCACAAGCTCAGCTGTTCCAAAGTAAAGGTTTCCCTGTAGAACCCTATAGTAATTGTAGCAACAGCGCCTTTAAACGAGCCCTAATTATGTAGTACATGCATGTAACAGTTACATGACGTAACTATGTCTTTGGTCCTAATTCACGAGCCCTTACCATAATGAGACTGTCAGTCGATGACGAATACTCCCTATATTCACCCGTGTGTTATTACAGCTTCTCCTGCAGACTGTGTAAAACAGTTTCTCATGTATGGACAAGCCATGAAACAAAATGGTTCAAATGTGACTGAATATTACCAAGGGCGCTTATCAGATTGTTACGATCCGCCAGTGAATAGGTGGTTATCGCCCTGAGAATATCGTTTAGTTCGTTGACCTCCAGAGATACTGAATGGTTTACTGCATGCATAGTGAAAGGTGGTTGAGTTATGCTGAAGAATAAAACGTGCATCACAGATACACGGACAACGATGGCCGTATGGGTTCAGCACGATATGCTGATTATACTTCTTGTCGATGTTGATGTTGTTGCTGCTGCTGCTGCTATTGTTAATGTTGATATTGATATTGTTCGAATATTTGTACAAATTATGTGTTCATGCTGGTACGCGTGTTTACCTTTCACTGTTTCCTCGACCCCTGTTCCTAACACACGTAAAGCAGTAAACACTGATCAGTCTGTACGTCACTACGTGTGATGTTTGTTTTCTTGATGTCGTTCATTCTGTACACAGGTGGAAGGCATTACTTCCACTTTGTAACATCGTGACCGAGGAGGAGCTCGACAGGCTGGAATCCACACAGTTTGTGACGTCATTCTGTGATATACCTGATGATGGAGTCGGGTCATGGAGAAGTAGGTCATGTTCCGGATCTTCTCTACTGACCATAGTGATTACAGTGTCTACACATAGTCATTGCACAAGCTGCTGTATCAATATGACAACATGTAGTGTGCAACATCATTTACAGTCAACATCACTTTCAGTTATGGGCATAACGTAAAACATGCGTAACTTGATGAAATGAGGGGTTTAGTCTGATGTCAAACGTATCCGTCTACTACTTCTAGTCTGTTAACTGTTCAAATGGTCAAGATATTACACTGAGTATTATTGCTGGTTGTGTAGTTCGTGTAAAAGGTAACAGGTCTTCTAACTTTTGTACAATAAACAGTTGTTGATGGAACCGCCTGGATTTTCAACGATATGATTCTACGTTCGACACAATCATAACACATCCATAAGATCTCTCTCTCTCTCTCTCTCTCTCTCACACACACACACACACACACACACACACACACACACACACACACACACACACACACACATACAGAGAGAGAGAGAGAGAGGCCAATATCACTTTATTTGTAAGCTCATTTAACACACACTAGGCTGAATATCAAAGTCACCCAATAAACACGTGTTCTGCGTCCCGTCCCGTCTTTAGTGCCAGTGTTATCATGAATGTACACACTGTTTGTGTCACGACAATCTGATAGTGATACGTTAGGATGTCAAAACATCAAAACTTATTAGATCAGCTGAAGCTTTTATTGATGACTGTGTTTACAGACTTGACCAAAAACGCCGTCACCAAGCGTGTGCTGATACAGAAGGGAGCGCTACTCATGCTGATGGAACGAGTCTGGCAGGCGGACAGCGTCAACAGTAAACACAGTGAGACACCATACAATGTATGCATGACTTGACTTTGGAATAAGGACCCTCTTGATATAACGCCATTGCATGGCCGATAAACAGAAATTTGAGTGATGTTGTTGATACACGCATCATCCTCCCCTGCTTGGTAATCCATAGTGTTTTCTAATAATGACTGACTGCGAGTCGTGTACTTATCGAGTCCACGAGGAACACCAGACTAAAATAGTTAGTGCGCGAGTTACATGTACTTCTCAGTCCAAAGCTGGACACACACAGGTGGTTACACACGGGCCCGGGAAGTTGGGACTCTGTCGTCTGGATTGAAGTGTGGATGTTCTGCGTTCCCTGTCTCTGATGGCGGACAGTCGTTGTAGTCAGTCTTCCAAAACTGTCTCAGTGGTAGTCGTAATATCCGAGTGCCTGGTTTTCAGAATTACCCATTGTACTTTCTTTCAGCGTGGGTGGGAGGGAATGGGGTGGGTGTGGGAGGGAACGGGGGGGGGGGTTGTGGATGGGAGTGATATGCTGATGGGTATCGTTTGACTATAAATATCAAACTCCAGGTACAATGAAACCTATCTAGACGTTTCCTCTGTAAGACAAACCGTGTCGGAGAAGGCCATCAAGAAATCGTGAATAGTGTAAACTGATACCCCGGAGAAAAGTACACAACTGCTGATTAGTCACAGATTACACACACACACACACACACACACACACACACACACACACACACACACACACACACACACACACACACACACACACACACACACACGAATTGTATTCATGTTTGCCAACAATACTGTCATGCCGCGTGGGCTGATACACAAGGGAGCGCTACCCAGATAGTGCTGACGGACAGTGACAACAGTAAACACAACGAGACACCATACAATACATACATCACTTTACTTGGAATGACGGCCCTTTGGGTATAATGACATGCAGGGTCGTTAATTGGAAAACCGACCGATCCCGATGCATACACATGCTGCCCTCACCCACCATGTGCCCCGCCTTGGTCATCCGTAGTCAGTACTTTCCGAGGATGACTGATAGAATCAGGCACTTAGCAAGTCCAGGAGTAACACCAGACAGAAATAGTCAGTCGGCGAGTTACTTAATTCGCAGTCTAAAACCGGACACACACGGGCCCAGGGAGCTGAAGAGAGGATGGATGTTCTGTGTTCCTTGTCTACAATGAAGGACAGTCGTTATTTTCTTAAATGTAGTTTTACGAGCGGGAAGGGGGCTCCGATTTGTCTACTACATGTTGTATACTTTGTTCCAACTGACAGTAGCGCTTGGTGTACACGTATATTGGAAAATATTAACAATAATGACACAAAAACAAATCTAATGTTAAAGTGAGAAAGGGAACCGATGAAGAAAGGCTGATAAATAAAACAAAGATTTCGGGGGGGGGGGGGAGTTCGTGCAGGCAGATGATAATAAAACAGAAAAAACTAAAGACCAAAAATCCAAAACCTCGCAGATTAGAGTCGGTTGGATTCCAATTGAATTTTGTTCTTTGAACTTCCTGCTAGGAGGGTCGGGGGGTTGAGGAGAGGATGGGATGGGTTTTCGGATACCCTGTGGCCTTGAACCAGCTGCAGGAACTTCCAGCCTTAGCAACCTGTCTGTACGCTGACTCAGCTACTGATCTACCGATAGCACGTGATGCTGGCTTACAGTGCCGATGCGACCTCCTTACGCTTATGTTTCGTAAAAAAAATAATTTCCTCTTGTCTTGTTTTCTTCATGCGGATCCTCGAGAGTATTATACATAGGCATTCCGACTAAACATAACACAGCTGCTAATTGACAATGCTAAACACACACACACACACACACACACACACACACACACACACACACACACACTGTTCGATGGTCACATTTAAAGTTGTAAGTTCAGAACGTGTTTGTGATGAGATAAGACGCTGGACAGTTCCCCGTGTATTGTGTTGATTCTGTCCTGTTGCGTCTGTTTCACAGCCGCCCTTGACAAGATAGATAGCCTTTGTTTGTCTGAACACGTAACTGCTGATGTCCGACAAGTGTTACTGGACTTGGCAAAGGAGATACAGTACTCTCACGTTGAGTTCCGATGGTGTCAGGATAAGGCCCGAGAGATACTGAAAAAACTCACATCACGACAAGGGGCGACAACCATACATCGTCAACATGGTACTTCTGCCGGTGAGTACAAGTGTTCAGCATAATTATGTTAATTATATTTTGATGATGGGATATATACATTTATACCACTCTACCACTATTACAAGTCATGGTATAAAATCCATATTTCACCACATGTGGTATAAAGATTGTACCCATGACAACCACGCGTGAATTTTATGGCTGTACCTAAAGCCCATGTCACACGAGAGGGCAAAAACACTTGAAAACATTGTTTTCAGATGTTTCGCTGCGAAACAGTGTGTTTTGTCGTGTGACATACTTCACAACAATGTTTTCAAAACACTCGTTTCGATCGTGTTTTCAGTTTTAGAGCCTGCCCTAAAATCCGAAAACATGTTTTGTGTTTCAACCAATGAAAGCCGCCATGCGGAGTGTCAAGTGACACCTTCCCGTATCCGCTCAGTCAACATGTATGTTTAAGGAAACGAGACATCGACTTTACTCAGAAACCCCATCCAGAGGTATTTCATACGCATTGAAGTTCTACATACAAGAAAAGGGTGTCTAGTAAGGTAGGAATGTCTTGACCGTAGCAGGGAAACTTGTTTTTAGTGTGACATCGCCTTAAAGAGTGAACAGGTATTACCCCTAGCAGTGTTCCAGCAGTGTGTTCTGGTGAAAGGATTTGCGTCACAATATGACGCGAAAAGGGACTAAAGAATAATTTACGTCACGACATGACGTAGTTCGACTTCGTACGGAAATGGGGACAAGGAGCTTTGCCAGTCGCTTGACGTGGAATTGTTGATCTTTTGCTGCGTTTTATCAACAAGCGGTCGTGTCTGTGACAAGCGTAAGCCTAGTTCCAGTTCTCTACTAAGACGGAGGCTTCGAAACGGACCAGCTGACTTCTCAAAGCCTTTGGACAAAGCCAGGTAAGCGAGGTAAAGCACCTCAGTCAGTGATGTCGCGTGAAGCATTTGGATTGCCGATGTCAGCTTTCAAATCAAAGACTTGAAATGCAGGTAGGGACGTGGTATAAATAATTTTCCCAATTCGGTGCCCCCGATTACGTAAAATACACCACACTCGTTTGTTGATTTCGACCGTAAAACTGCTCGTTAAAACTCGCAGTTTTACGGTCGAAATCAACAAACTCGTGTGGTGTATTTTCCGTAATCGGGGGCACCTCATTGTGAAAACTCTATGTATACTTGCATGTGTGTACGCAGAGATGAAACATAAAAAATGCAGGGGTGATTTTCGTTCCGTATTATACGGATTTCCGTATTGGCAAAATTTCAACAAAAATAAATAATTTTAAGCCATTTTTTGATCGAAAATCGCATTTTGAAGATGTTCGCGTAAGTGCCGATCCATGTTTTATCGTTTTCAAATCCACAATTTCCGTGTGGTTATCTCCCTTCCGGTATGAATAGCGGCCATTTGTACTCAGCGAAGAAAACAACATGCGCAGCGCTTTTCTAAATTTTCGTTCAACAGTTTATTCGGCTGTGAAAAAGTCATATCATGAGATATATAACAGATTGGGAAGAGGCTCGTCGAATCGACAAGGACTGCAAAAACAAGTGGCGAGGAGAATGGTTACACAAAGAAGATACGGTAAACCGAAAGTACAGCCTTTGGCTAAAGAAAATAGACGAGTCGGGCACGGCATGGTGCCACTTGTGCACTGCTCGAAGCGGTTGTTGTACAAATCAAACGGAAAGAAGAGTTTCCTAGTCCATGCCATCGACCCTCTGCACTTTGAAAGACTCAGTGCCCAGGCTCACACGGCCACCCTTCCAACTGCTGTGCCAGTTCTTGCAGGTTTGTCAAAATCGGACCGCATTACAGACTTCAAAATACGTACTTGCGCATTTCTGGCGGAGCATTGCCTGCCATTTTCTCTCGCTCCAGCACTCATTGATTTTGCCAAGAAACTTGCAGAAGACCCAAAAGTTCTGGACTCCCTGTCAATGAATAGAAGTACGGCAGTATATACCCTCACGCATGGAGTAGCCAGAGGCTTTAAGGAGGAGTTGCTGAAGTCACTGAGAACAACATTCTTCTCACTCAATGTGGACGAGGCTACAAATAACGCCGACAACAAAGTTTTAGACATTTATTTCTGTACAATATACATAAAAGAAATGTAGTTCAAGACATGATGTTGGAACTTGACATTGTTTTCTTCCTTGGCTGCATGGTACAGGCATTGACTAGTCTAGCCATCATTTTTCACTACAGTACATCCGTGGTGACCAGTGTTCGCTTTCGGACTGATGTTAAAAAAAAGTTCAGTATTGGGAAAAATTTTGACAATCACCCCTGAAAATGTAACAAATTGTGTGTGTGTGTGTGTGTGTGTGTGTGTGTGTGTGTGTGTGTGTGTGTGTGTACAGAACAAGGTACCAGTCAACGTCAGCGGGCGGCCATGGCATTCTGGTTGTTACACGCCCCTCGCTGGTTTCCCGATCTTCACAACAAAACATACTTCATCCCGCCGCTAGACTCGGACAGTAATCAGAACGGCGGAGATACTACAGCCGGTATTGTGCAGCGCAGGTTGACACAGACGTCTTGCTCGTGCCCATCACGAGACCCCTGTGGCCTTGACCTTCAGAATACAGACGTCCAACCATCAGGGTATCAGATGCAAACCACAACCAGCGGTTCACGTGACCCACCTCCACTCTCTGATCCCTCTCCTCCAACTAAACGTCTCAAATTGTCCTCTACATCCGGGCATGTCGCTTATAACTCCTCGTGTGGATCGTATAACATTCACTCGGACCAGGGGCAGACAACCGCGCCTGTAGTCAGTACTGGCTCCTTCCAGATACCCAATCCAACACCTTCACAACAGGCCAGTGACGTCACGAGTGTACGTCATCACTTGCTGCGCTGCATCAGAGCACTGGCGGAGAGACAACAAGAAGTGATGATGGTGATGTGGCGGTTGGATTTCAGGCGATACCTGGACCGGCAGGACAACCCACTGGACGCTGCGACTACCGCCCTCCTGACGGGGTCCGCTACAGGGGGGGCCGGGAACCGGGAGGGAGACTTCATGATGCCTATCATACATCAGAAATATGGACTGATCGTGGTTCGAGTCACACTGGTGGGCTTCCGTATGGACGACGTTCAGGATGTAACGGATAAGCTGGCTGGCGCAGTGGCAGAGGCAGTGAAGGAGCTGAACGCTGCCGACCGTTTGCTGAAACATATGACATCAGATCTCCAAGGGGTCAGGGTCACCAAGGTCATCGCTCTGCCATGTGTCATGTCCGGTCAACTGGAACAAGCATTGCGTGACACCCAGAATGTAAATGAGGTGAAACATTCAAACATTACATAATTATGAACTCTTATAAATCTGTTTCTGCTAGTGTGACGTAACGTCCGAGGCACTCATTACTTTTAACGCTCAACTCTTAATATACACATAATGCAGTTCAGTATTCCTTGTACTGAAGCACAGAAAAGTGTGCTGACTGAAAAAGTACACTGATGTTTTACACTAGAAACAACTTTTTAACTCACACGTATTGCCACGGTCACAACCGGCCGCACGATTTTTTGATGCTTGCGATCTCCACGAAATGTCTGCGGCCTGCGGCTTCTACCATCTGATTTTTTTTTAAGGTTGCAAATCGTGCGTGCGATAGACGTGCGATGGCGTACGTTCCCCGCAAGTCTCGCACGGGTGACGTGCAATTGTCTTGCGATTTCAGTTGGTCGAAAATCGTACGACGGCCGTACGGATCGTACGATTGTCCGCACGGTTATCGTACGGAGATCGTACGCCTTTGTACGACGTTCGTGCCATGTTGACGATGTTTGCACGGGCTGTACGGGTGTCGTGCGTGCCCCGTAGGGCTATCGTAAGTGCTCTGTACGCGTGCTGTGCGTCGGTCGCTCGACGGCCGTGGGCGACGCGCGTTTTCCGGACCAGCCTACATATAGAGGGGGACAGGGACCAGTGTCATCACAGTGTCATCCCATTCAGGAAGAGAGCAAGTGACAGCAAGAGGACATCGCCACTATGGCCATCCCCCCGCACAGAATCCCTCAACGAATTCCGCTGGATCCACACAGGCTGCGGCTGATGGTTTTACGCCTCCAACTCCAAGACCATCCTCTCCATCCTCAGGCTCTCTCTGGCAGCTTCTTCAGCAGCCTCTCTCCTCTCTCTCTCTCCTGGTTTTGCCTATCCTGTTCTTCCTTCTCCTGCCTCTCCCTCTCACCATCCTTCTTTCCCTTGCCTCTCCCATTCCCAGTCACCTTGGGCATCTTAAAATTCTCCAAAAAATCAACAATTCTGAACGAATGGAAGTGTACAACTTAGTACAAGTGTACAAGTCTGCGAGTGGAATGAGGCCACGTGAAGGCCGGCAGCTCCTTTTATATCCCCCGGGCCCGCACCTGGTCTTGCGGAGACGCACTGAGCACGTGCGTGCATCGTGGGAACATCGTACTACTGACTTGCGGTCTGTGATCACGTGCGGCCATCGTGCGGTCCTCGTGGGGAGCACGCAAGGCAACCGTGCGTCACTCGTGCGGCCATCGTGACCTACTTTTCTCGCCCGGAGAGGTCAAGGTCGTACGATGCACTTGCGGCAATCGTGTGTTGGCCGTACAGTGGCCGTGCGGCCAACGCAAGTGTGTAAAAAATCGCAGGTGATCGTAAAGTTTGTTGATCATGTCGAAAACCGGCCGCAGCGCTTTGCGGCCTGGAAATTTCGCAGGACGCCCGTGCGCCGTTCGCAAGATTTGCCACCATTTTTGGCCGTAGACCCGCCGTAGCAGCCCGTACGGCCGGTTGTGACCATAGCTTATGACATGTGAATCCAAACAAAAACCCTTTCGTAGTCTGTTTGTGTATTTGTGATTTCATCCGCGGTATAAACTATGAAGTATCTCTCTGTCATGCATGCTGTCAGATTGTGAAGATGTCTCTCTGTGCTGACCAACTCCCGACCACCAGACGGCCTTGTGACGTCATCAGCGATTCCGATCTGGATCGTTTGATTGAGTGGTGGAAGCGGACCTTTGTCATCCCGTGTCCACAGACGGGCAGGACGTCCTCAGCAAGTTCATGCGGTAAATATTCGACGATTACGTAAATACTTATTCCATTTTGGCATATATATATATATATATTATCTGGCATACTTTGACCACCCTCGACCATGTCGACTACCACCCTCGACCATGTCGACCACCACCCTCGACCATATCGACCACCACCCTCGACCATGTCGACCACCACCCTCGACCATATCAACCACCACCCTCGACCATGTCGACTACCACCCTCGACCTCTACGGCGACAGTGTCGACCTCCACGGTGACCTCCCCGCGAGCCCATATCAACCGTACAGATAATGGCATAAATTTTAATGTGACTCAGTATCAGAGTTTGGTGTTTCTGTGGAGTCTTTTAGTAATCACGGTTGTGCGACTTTATCTAAATTTGAGCGACGGATAACGTGTCCAGACGACGTACACTGATATCTCGGCGTTGCCGGTTTGCTTAGTGTCAAATCACCGAGTTTAGTCCGGTTGAATTCCCAGCGGCATCACAGCCTCTCTCTCTCTCTCTCTCTCTCTCTCTCTCTCACCGTCACGGCGGCAATGACACACACACACACACACACACACACACACACACACACACACACACACACACACACGTGTACAAACGACGTACACTGACATCCTGGCGTTGCAGATTTGCTAAGTGTCAAATCGCTTAGTTCAGTAAGACTGAATTCCCAGCGGCAGTTTCCGCCGGTCAGTTTTCTTTCTTGTCAAACACAAACACAGGATGATTAGGAACCACCCCATACCTATCAACTATCCGCCTTAATTCGCTCACACGCGCTGGCACACAAAGAAACACGTTCACACACACTGACATGCGCGTGATAGTGCGTTTTGTGGAAACAATGGTCAGTGGTGTGACAGGTGTAAAGGGCGTCGAACTGGCGGATGAGGTGATCACCACCCGCATAACTGCAGTTGTGTTTAGGGGGCGATGCGCTAATTGCCCTGTCTTTGTCCGAGGTCGCGCGTGCACAGTAGGGGGTGGGTCCAAGCGGCGGGTCGCGGGTAGTGTCGGCCCAAGTGCCTTGGGCGGTCGGAGGTAAATCGGCTGCCGGCGAAGTGTGAACCGCCAACTAAGCCAGCCATGTTTTTTTCCCGCCCAGGTTCTGCCGATTTTAGCTGAGCATCAAAACGGCTGGCTAGCGCTGACCGCGGCGCTAATGAGGTAGTCAGCGGCTTTCGTAACGGGCAGAACTAAAACGTGTGCGTGCGAGTCTCGTGTGAGATCTGAACAAACAACAACAAAAAATGTATTTGCATTGTACATGTATTTCAGTGCTACACATCATACCACTTTCACTGAAAGTAATCTCACACGACTGAGACTCGCACACACACACGTTTCAGTTCTGCCAGTTTCGAAAGCCGCTGACTACCTCATTAGTAAGTACGCTCGCAGCGCAGCGGTCAGCGCTAGCCACCAGCTTTCTGCTGGCTTGCGGCGCAATGGGCAGAACCTGGGTGTGGGGCAGGGGGGACTAAGCCCATAGGGGATGCTGCCCGAGACTAAGGGTACTTGTCAACTACACAGCTACACAGTGGTTATGCGATTAACGGCTGATTAACGCCGACTTCTTTCTGAATGGTTTACGCTGCGTGTCTCTTCTCCTGTCAATCAGTCTCGCGCCAGGTCAGGACACTGTCTCTCGGGACAGCGCTTTTTGTTATAAACATTTTCAAATATTGATTCATGTGCTGCTCGGGTGAACTCTTAGTATTTGATCAGTGTTGTTCTGCGATTTTGTATTATCACACTCTCTCTCTCTCTCTCTCTCTCTCTCTCTCAAATAAAATATTAATATAATCTTCATGTACCTTCAACACGCTACAAAACCAAAATGGCAATTTAACACAAATAAGACAAAACAAGCCCTTCATGTGCGTTGTGGTCGACAAAGGTCGAATGTCGCCGTAAAGGTCGACGAGGTCGCCGTACAGGTCGATACGGTCGAGGGTGGTGGTCGATATGGTCGAGGGTGGTGGTCGATATGGTCGAGGGTGGTGGTCGACATGGTCGAGGGTGGTGGTCGACATGGTCGAGGTTGGTGGTCGACATGGTCGAGGGTGGTGGTCGACATGGTCGAGGGTGGTCAAAACATGTCGGATAATATGGCTCATTTTGGAAGGGTTGGATATAGTCGAAAAGGTGAGGTCGGTTACCGTGCACTCCCCCGGCGACTCTATTAGACCAGTTTAAAAATGAACCTTGGGGTGTGCTGAGCACATTAGATCATTGTTCCCAAAAATCGGCAGGGTTGCACCAAGAGTTACAGCCCTTTAAGTGAGGGTACTGTCCGCGTTCACTGACCACACGCACCATAATGCATTGACAAGCAGTGATTTCAGTCACTCAAAAGTTTCCTTTATATTTCACAATATAAATAAGACCATGTATGACTATGTTTATAAACGTCTCTTGTCTTCAATAAAACAAACAAAAACAAAATACAGCCGGATACTGCTTGACAGTGTTGGTTGACGTAAGCCAAGTATTCCACCAGTGGGGAAAGTCTTGAATGGAGGGAGACAATGCCTTGTTCTCTTTCCTTGAGTCTAATGCATCATATCTGTGTGCATTTCTTTGTCTCCTATACCGTAAGTGGGGTATGGTGGTTATTTCAAACTTGACTGTGTACTTCTGCAATGTGTCTTGGTGTCACAATATCAGATTTAACCTCCTACCCCCCAAATACTGCGGTTGCCGATTCTCGTCATAGCGCGTGAACATGCGTGAACGTGCGCGATTTTGGACCGAGACTGGGCTTGATAGACTCGGCAAGTGGGCTACTCGAGTCACACACGATGCCGCACTACCACTGCCTTGCTATCGGCTGCCAAAATGGCTCGAGAAAATCAGATAAGGTGGAGAAATTCCCAGAGATGGTCTTACCTAATGGTGAGATCGTTCAGTTTGAGCCCTTTTCTTCAAAAGTTTCAAGAAATTTGTGGATAAAATCGATTCAAAGGCAGAACGTCGACCCGTCTCGGTGGCCTAGCGTGTGCAGCCGCCATTTCGTCGGGTACAGGCGGACAAATTCTGTCCCGGTACCTACATTGTTTGAACACAATGGTTATGGAACCAAAAATCAAGAAAGAAAGACTTTCATTTCCAAGCAAAAGTTCAGTTCGCACTGATAAACAGCCAAAGTGCTTGAATAAAAATTAGTAGCAAGCCACAAGTCACAGGTCGACTTGACCTTTACACCGCCTACCTCTCGGTTGAAGCGACTGCCGATCTGCTTTAACGGCTAGAGTGATAAGCTGCGCTTTTGTGTAGCCACTTAAACGCACGCCCCTGTCTTTCAGATATTTTTTTCAGTTCAGGAACTTCCATTGATTTAATTTTATCGCGAACATCTTCGCCGGTCGAAACGCTCACGTTGCTCGCCATCGCATGCGTAGCCCACATCAGGAGGACCGTTCGCGTCTCCGGCGCTGGAGAGCACCCGACTCTTCGTAACCGGCAACCGCGGTATTGTCAAATTATAAGAAATCTCTCTTGTGGATTATCCCAAGCACCGTTTTGCCAGTAAAACTACTATCAATGAACACGTTTTCAGAGAAAGTGTTAATCTCTACCAGAACATGTGAAAAAACGTCAGGTAGAGTGCATCTAAAATCAAACATCAAATCAAATATGTTACATCTGTCGGCATTTCTTTGTTTCAGAGAACCCAGGCGGGATATGTTGGTTATTACAAACCTGATTATTTGATGCTGCAATGTGTCTTAGCGTCACAGTAACCGAGTTAAGCTCCCCACCCCCCAAAATGTTGAATTACAAGACATGTCTGTAATGGTAACCCCAAACGATGTTTTGCCTCTAGAACTACTACAAATCAACATGTCTTCAGAGAAAATAACATTATGCACCAGAAAAAAAATGAAAAAAGTCGGATATGGTGCATTAAAACTTGCGCATCATTGTTAATTGCGTGGTTTCAAGTCTTAATAGAATCAGGACATTTTTTGCCATTTTGTCGACAAGGTAACGCTGGTTACCTGGAACCCGGCCCCAGCGACTCTATTAGACCGGTTTAAAAATCAACCTTAGGGTGTGCTGAACACATTAGATCATTGTTCCCATAAATCCGTTAGCTTGCACCAACAGGTACAGCTCTTAACGTATATGACCCCCATACGCACTGAGGACAAGCAACAGACTGCAATTGACAAACACGTAATTTCAATCACTCAAAACAATTTGTCTTCTATTTGCCAATACAGATCAAACCATCCATGGCAGTGTTTATAAGCGTCTCTAGTCTGAAATAAAACAAACAGAAATGAAATACAGTGTTCATACGATGTTCATACGTGTCATACGAGCCTACAATTTTACCTGTTTGTCTATGATACCACTCTGTACTTGTCATCAGACACTCGATGTGAGACATTTCAGCCGAGAATTTCCGGAAAATCATATTCGGAATAAAACGTTTTAACTCAACACAGATTTTATTATAAAACAGACACATTGACGATTAATCTTGTATATTGTCACTCCCATGTTATGTCATCAGATTTTCAAGAAGACGAGAGACGCCACCAGTACGAAACACTCCTGCTGAGGTTGGTTACTTTGTTGAATAACTGTACATGTAAATAGAACAGGGATTGGTGCAGGGATGGCGGCATTCACTGTCAGTTCTTCGCGCCCCCTTCCATCCCCCACCCTTCCGGGCGAGTTCATTTTGATTTCATCATCAGGCGTACAATACTTCAGCAATTGTTAAAATATCTCTGTATATATATATGTATATATGTCTGTCTAATGTATATAAGAAAATTGTGATGAAACTTTCAGCAAGTGATAATCAGAAGAACTATTTCCTCTTGCTTCGCTTTCTCGTTCTCTGGGTGCACGGGGAGGTTCAGCATATGAGTGGAAGAGAATTACAAGCAACATTATCGTTACTTCGTTCCAGGTTCTGTGTCCGAGGAACAAATGCGGTTATTGCAATACCTACCGCAACGGCCACAACCCGTGAACCCAAATTGCCTTCCTCTGAAATGATGGAAAAGGCACGTACAGCCACACCGAGGCCTTCAAAGCTGTCACGTGATCGATCCTGTACACAGTCGTTTGCGACAATTGCAAACCAAGCAGACGAAGTGTTGGAACCATACAAGGAAACATTGGGAACAGCGACACATGAAACAGACGTGACACGTGTCACACAACGCGGAGAATCGGGGATATCCGGTAATGATGTAGAGTTTCCGGCTCTTGGAGCAACAACAGAACATCTCAACACTTTGTCATATGGCGTCAGTGAACCATACTCTTTCAATATGCCAGAAATTCCAGTCGATGACACACTCGGTTCTATCCACGACACTGACGACAAGAATGGTGAATATCTTGATTTAATGAATGACAACAATGAGGTCATTGTCCTGAGTCCATCCCAAGTCGAGCTGCTGGAAAACCTTCCACCACGAGTCTTTGTGACGGGGCCGCCCGGCACAGGGAAAAGCAGCACTCTTTTTATAACGGGGTCACGATGGCTAGGTCAGGTCAAGGACGTACACATTCTGAGCACGTCAGAGACAAGCCGGGCCATGTCCTTCAAGCTACAGCATCAGCTCCAGTTGTCCTTGAGAAATCTCTCCCTGGGCTCGTCAGGCCGGAGTCCGCAAGTGTACCGCCATCACTTCTGCTTTATGGAGGACGAGATGGATGAAGCCATTGACGCTCTGGTGGAGGTCGCACGTGATGCTGGGGGACAACTCTACCTCCTTATAGATGAGGCGGGGCCACCGTAAGGCTTTCAGTATTTCATGTTTCCAGATCTTTCATCAAACTTCTAACGTGCTTTCTGAAGGATATTCGCTAAGTGTTATTATAGTTGTTATGCCTAATGTTTCATATTTTCTGTACGTTTAAATAGTGTTTAATAGACCGACCAATCAAAAAAGTGCGGGAATTTTTTTAATTCTTACCTTCAAACTCAAACGACATAACACTTCCAGGTCCATTTCTGGTACTGTGACAAATATTAGTTAACAAAAATCATTCGTCAATCTCCCGCTCACAAAGACTGGTGAACGTTTTAAAATCTGTCGCCAGTTAATGAATAATATACAGCGTTTTCATCTTGTCTCTACGATTTCGTGCTATCTGTTAAAGAAATTTCCTTTGTGATACATGTACTCATCTCTCCTGTCTGCCACTCCATACAGGAAGCTGTTCCCCAAGTTCTGCCAGCAGCTGGTGTCCCGCGTGCCGACCGTTCACTTGTGGGCCACGGCTCTCGAGCACGGCCTCAGACCGGCCTGTCTGACGGAGGTGCGCCTCACCATCCCATACAGATGTCCCTGGGCAGTGCTGCAGGAGATCAGCGCGTCACGTGCCTTCAGAGATGGTCACGTGTACCAGTATGACAAGAATGTGGTGGCCGCTGAGAAAGACGGCACTAGGATGAAGTATATGAAACACAAGAATCAGCGTGGCCACACTGGACAGTATCCGCTAGAGTGTGTGAGGTGTGGGGAACGACTGGCAGAGCGCATGCGGGAACTTGGAGTCCGAAAGAAAGGTTAAGTCAATACAACTAATAACCACTCAGGAACACTTCATAAAGCTCAGTTGGTATAGTTCGCCTGTTGGGAGGTGCAGATGTTTATACCAGTCATTTGCAGGGGGGAGCAAATGTAACCAGCTGCGCGGGACGGGGTGCAGATGTATCCCAGATTTGGGTCTCGCGAGTTGGAGTCACATTACTGCTAACTCCGTTTTATGAATGTAATTTAAACGAATGTAGCCATCAGATGGTGATGATACATCTGCGTGCATCAGTATCTGTCGTAATTTGTAACTGTTTCCGCTTTCCGGCAACGAGCCTTTCGATGAAAACAGCACGGCAACATCGCGAGATCTGACTGGACTGAAGGGGCGGGATACAATCGCCCCGCTGAGTGGAGAGCTGGCGTACATTTGCTCCCTCTGCATATGACTGGTATATGAAGCGTAAAGGTCTTGTCGTCTTGTCACGTTGTTCTGTAGTCGCATTTGTACAGGGAACATCGAGTAGTCGACTTAGTAAATTTACCAGTCGTCATTTGATGGTGATTTTGACTATCATGAATGTGAACCAGTGTATCCAGTCTTGAGTCAAGTGCTGTATAGACAGTTAGCCAACACTTCCATGGAATGCAGAGAGAGATACTTGCACAGTGGTACGTCTTTTAAACCTGATTTAGCAGAGCTCTTGGTGATGTCCATATACATCTCTCTCATTCTGTTTGTTTTTCATTTGAACAGCCAATCCAGGCGACCGTCAGTACCGAGACGTGCTGATCCTGTGTGTCCGACCTCAGGACGAGACACGTGACGAACATGGCAACGTGACGTCACAAGCCAGCGGATTGGTGCGCGGTCTGCGTGCGCGTAACGTCCCCGTGCAAGTGGTGAGACGACTCGATCCTGATGACGTCATCCGTGACGTGGCGCTGGCCATCAGCAACAGGGTGACTGTGGCGGACTACACCATGGTGGCGGGCCTGGAGCGCCGTCTTGTGGTGGGAATGGGGGCCGAGGGATTTTGTTCCTACAGTGACATGCTGGCCATGTCACGCTCCTCGGGACACTTGCTGTGGATTGACAAGGCAAAGGCCGAAGTGAGGAGGTCATTTTTGGAAAGGCAAAGCAACTCATAACGTGATCGTTCCAGTTTTTATACGTGGGCTGTGCCAAACGTTTTGAGACTTGAGGAAACTAATGCCATTACACTTTAAAGAATGTGACCGACGTGTAGGCCGATCGCGTCTTACATTTTGTACCAAATGTCGTAAACTTTGGGCTGCTTTTATGCACTGAATTTTTCTCTATTAAATTTTATTTTAGTTTCTAGTACAGAACATGAAATTTTCCTCAGCGTACCATGTTTACATAAGACGGATCCCCTAATACATTCACACGCGAACTGCTTGGGATTATGTTTTGTAACGTTTATAACGACGTTTGATAGTGGATGCTCCAGCAGGTGCACCATTGTTCGTTGTTTGTAAGTACTGCTGATATGAAGGATGGCAGGTAAAAGATGGCGGACAGTTTGAGGAGATGGATACAGTCGCTTAAAACTTCCATAATTTTGAGGGGAAAAAAACTCACTTTCTGTTTTTTATGTGTACAAAAGCATCGTGTTTGGTGTTAATCTGCTGTGGTCGGTCGAGGGTTGTTCGAGGGCGTGTTTTATCCCTACCAATAATAAGACCTTAGAGTATAGCACCTTATTATAACGGGGGAATAAAACTAACCGCCAGATCAGGTCGATATTTGGGATCTGAGTTAATCAGAAGCTGCTCTCCAATCCGTTAAACCGCTTCTCTACTTAAGAGCATTTGAAAGTCTCATTATTTTTGGAACCCCCCTCATATCAAACGATTCTGACACAGATATCTACAGTACAAACCGTCTGTTGTCTTTGTGTTGACTGTTTGAAGCACAGCTCCCAGTCTTCAATATTCTCCTTTCAGTTTTGTCATAGCCCCGCCCCCCCCCCCCCTCACCCCCCACGATCTATACTATCCCTCTCCCCCTTACCTCCCTCTCCACTACCATCAGCATCCCGCCACCATAGTCACCATAGTTACAGTACTGCTTGTTGTGTCAGACAACTTGGTCTGGAGTACGTGATCTTTCAACTGGCCTAGCCAAATATCCGCCATGCCAGTGGCTCGAACTAGCTTCATACGAGATTACTGCCTACTGCTGTTGCTGCTCTAACTCTGTGATATGTGCTAGTAATGCACGTCTCGCGTCCTTCTAGGACTGATATATATATAGAGAGAGTTTTCGCAATGAGGTGCCCCCGATTACGGAAAATACACCACACGAGTTTGTTGATTTCGATCGTAAAACTGCGAGTTTTAACGAGCAGTTTTACGGTCGAAATCAACAAACGAGTGTGGTGTATTTTCCGTAATCGGGGGCACCGAATTGGGAAAATTATTTATACCACGTCCCTACCTGCATTTCAAGTCTTTGATTTGAAAGCTGACATCAGCAATCCAAATGCTTCACGCGACATCACTGACTGAGGTGCTTTACCTCGCTTTGTCCATAGTCTTTGAGAAGTCAGCTTTTCCGTTTCGAAGCCTCCGTCTTAGTAGAGAACTGGAACTAGGCTTACGCTTGTCACAAACACGACCGCTTGTTGATAACACGCAGCAAAAGATCAACAATTCCACGTCAAACGACTGGCAAAGCTCCTTCGTCCCCATTTCCGTACGAAGTCGAACTACGTCATGTCGTGACGTAAATTATTCTTTAGTCCCTTTTCGCGTCATATTGTAACGCAAATCCTTTCACCAGAACACACTGCTGGAACACTGCTAGTGATCCAGTCAATTTCCGGGCGAGGCATTGTTAAACCTTAAACAAATTGCTTCAAATTCAAACTCAAATGTTTTGAGTTGTTTAAGTATTTTTCTTACACATACCAAAACTTTACCAAATTCGGCTGGGGCAAAATTTGTTTTTTTGGGTCTTAAAAATGGCAGCCGAGTTGAAATTGGACGAAAGTATGAACTGACTGTTTTGACCACCTGTGGCAAATATTTACCACAGTTATGGTCTAAAAATAAAAATGAGCATCATACTAGTTTGCTATTAACTTTTGACGAGAAAAAAAGAAGTAGAAATGTAACAAAATGATAATGCAGCAAGAAAATTCGTAAATTAGCACAGATGATTTGAACTTTCGCCGCACATTCACTTAACTTTTCTTCAACATGAAATGTACAACATCAAAATACTGAATGCAGTCTGATTCTGCCATGTATTAAGCATACAAAACAATCTTTTCATGGATTCAAAACATTCTTTTCAAGATTGTTCTGACTCATTACCCTTCCCACCCCCCAACCTCACTACCGTCCGGTGATTCCCATTCAAAGTACACTCAATTACACCAGACTGCTTTCATGCATGCTGGTACATTCCGTGCCTCTTTCAATTGATCTACCAGTCAAACAGTGCTTTGCAAAACTTTATAGAGGCAACAGAATAGTAGTCGTGGATTCTTGCACATCTGTTCTAGCCTCAGCAGAGCTCTTTGTCATCGTCATCATCATCTTCTTCACCGTCTTGCTTCCAGGGCGCAGAATTTACACTGCTCTCTCCCCGACAATGACCGCATGCTGCTGTACACACCAGTCCATGTTTCCGGCATGCACACTGTGATGTGGCACAATTTCCTTTACAGTTGCAGCAGATTACATTGAGCAGATCCTCCGGTGCAGCAGGCATATCACTTGGGACAGGCAACAGCATGCCTTTGTTAACCACCCAGCCCCGGTCTTCTGGGTTCAGTTGCAGTTGTTGATCAAGATGTTTCCATACTTGCACCTGGTGGTATGCGCGGAAACAGTGGAATTTTGCTGATGATGAAGATGGAGGGAGGGAACTTGGATGGGCGTATTTTGCAGAAATAGCAATCTTCTGCATGTAGTTGACATATCTGAGGTGACCAAGACTGTCATCAGCTGTGCCGCCATACAACTCCACGATAGCTCTTTCTCCTGCTTCTCTGATTTCTTCACGGGCTTTCAAATACATCTGCCAGGTTCTGGAAGGATTTACCTGTAGCAGCCCGAGGATAACAAAATGTCCATTTTACATATAGACGCCCATTCACTCACTAATGGGGACCGGGCTGACATATTATGCTGCTGCAGCTGCTACGCTTGAAAGATCATGTGCAGACGTACATCATGATTTAGGGAAATGGTCTAGCATCACAAAAATATTATTTTAAAGATACCCCTCCGCTTAAAATTGTATCGCACTAAGAAAATGTCGGACATTTTTCATTTATTCCTGTTTTTCAGGTACAGGTAAAGAAATCAGACAAAATTAATTTAAGCTTCAAGTAAAATAACATTTCGCAAATGCCAATAAAAAACAATAGACGCCAAAGAAAATCTGTGAAATCCCTTTTATTTTTAATTTATTTTATTTTATTTTTGTTTGTTTTTCCTTCGGAACAAACGCCGTTAAGTTGGCCTTTTTTTTTCTTTTTGGACATTTTCACATTTAGGAATGCAGTTCAGTACTAGCAAAGTGCATGGAAATTATGTAGAGCACAACCTCAAGTCTATAGTAGTATGTGATTGAATTCATTTCAATTGTTATGAGGTATGTTAATCACACGGCAAACATGTTTTCAAGGTCAAGGTCACTGGTTTGTCTATTTACTCCAAAACATTTTACTTCATCGCTCAGAATAAGCATTTTGGTGCTGCTCACTTTTGTCCCCGTGATTTGATAAGTTCACAGCATCCTCAGAATAAAAATATGACAGCAAAATCTTCAGCGTGACCTTGACCTTTACTAGAGGTCACCAGAAAGGCATTCTTATCAATGCATATTGGTCAAATATTATGCTTTTGTTAAAGTTGTATTTACAAAATTTTCACCCAGTCTCTATGACCTTTACTCCCAAGGTCAAGGTCACCAAAGGTGTACACAAGAAATCTTCTCATACGAACATCGTTTGTGCCAATTTTGTTTTGCCTGGTGCTTGTGGCTGTTTGTTTTTTTTGCTTATTCTAACAGAGCGATGAAAAAAAATGTTTGGGAGTAAACAGACAAACCGATGACCTTGACCTTGTAGACATGTTTGCCGTGTGATTAACATACGTCATACTACTTGAAATGAATTCAGCCACTTACCACTGTAGACTTGAGGTTGTGTTCTACATACTTTCCATCACACTTTGCCAGTAATGTATGCCAGTATTTTTCATCCGTAAATTTGAGAATGTCCCAAAAAAGGCAAAATAACGGCGTTTGTTCCCAAGGAAAAACACGTTGAAAATAAAAGAGATTTCACAGATTTGCTTTTATGTCTATTTTTTTTTATGTTTGCATTCGCGTAATATTATTTTACTTGAAGTTTCATATTAAGTTTGTCTAATTTCTGTACCTGTACCTCAAAACAGGAATTAATGAAAATGTCCGACATTTTCTGAGTGCGTTTAAATTTGAGGCAAAAAGGTACACTTAAAATAGTATTTTAGGGATGCTGGACCATGTCTTTAAAGCATGATGTGCGTCTGCACATGATCTGTCAAGCGTAGCAGCTGCAGCAGCGTAATATGTCAGCCCGGTCCCCATCAGTAAGAGAATTGGCGTCTATATGGAAAAAGGAAGATTTGATAACCGAGAGCCGCTACAGGCAAATCTGTTGTCATTTCGTTGGACCACCGCAGGGCGTTTGGCCTAACATATCCAGTAGTCAAACTTGAAGTGTGTGCACAATACCTGCTGCAGCGGCGTCATTTGTAATCTTTGCTGTGTATAGTCAATTTTTGTACCCACCCACAATATGGATTCCCCTCATTACCACTCACAGCCAAAGGGACATAGTGGATGGGCTAGTAACACGTAAGTGCCAAGCCTCTCCTCTAAAAGTTGGTAAATAACAAAATACGCTGTGTACACTGTGGCCGTCATATCAGGCTACTTGGTAACCTACCCCCGTAGTGGTTAATGCTCTGTTTAATTAGAAAAAGGTATTTTAAGTCACCTATTTCAAGCAGTGAAGAGTTCATGAAATTTGATGTGGGATGCACGTTTCCCTTCTTCTGGGATCACTCTTCTTTTTCCAATATGTAAAACAATGACAAGTTAAAACTGATGGCTGCTAGCAGCAAAGTATAAACCTACCCCCCACGCAGCATGTAATGAAGGAAATGGAAAAAATGGGTAAAAATAATGACCGCTGTAAAGACGTCCTTGTTTAGATTCACGGATATTTCTTCATACGACTAGTCATTGTCTTTTCCACCAAGACAAATGTATAAAAAGAAATTGAATCAACTGTAGCAATTATGGCAGGCTCTTTGGTAAGCACCGCTTTCAGCCCGTATAGGGAACTGATAGCTTCAATTAACGGCCATCTATAAACAATGAATCTCTCATACAAGTTCCGGAAGATAATTCTGAAACACCGAGCATGTGCCCGAATATTTGCATCATATTATACTTGTTTTCGCGGATACACCTTATCACAGCAACCGATCAAGTGTCCCTACTCCCATCATTACGCGTACTCAGCCATTATTAAACAAGTTGCACTTTCGATGGCTGTTTGTGACAAAAGTACAATAGAGATTTCAATGAACTTTTGATATGACACAACTGGGATACTATTCTAAAGTGTGCACGGCTCTTTGAGAAAAACCGTTCACTACTCACAACGCAGCAACTACTTTAATAAGTACACCCCCAAAATATCGCTACCGAAAAAAGTGCTCACTTGGATATCATATTCTATACTTACCTGCACATGCTGCGACAAGGGAACTTCACAACACCAAAGAAGCGTTTCCTGGCTAAATTGTTCAATGTTCGTAAATGTTTTCCGCAATACATGTCACCTGCAGTGACCTGCCAAGTGCACAAGCATCAAATACAGTAGGTTTAAAGGGCCCTTTATCTCAACGGCCAAACTGATGGCCGCAATTATCCAGGAAGCATCATTCTGAGTGGTATGAAATTTCTGTATGTCAACAATGCATGTCTTGTCTAACAATAACAGTGTTTAGACCGGAATTCTGCGCATTTCTGTACCCGCAAACACGCATACTTTGTGCACACCCTCAAAAACCCATTTATAGGGCTCATATAGGGAAAATGGCAAGATAAACGGTCACTTTTATAAAACTTTGCCCCAGCCGATTTTGGTAAAGTTTTTTTGTAAGTATAAGAATACCATCTAGAATAGGAATCAGCAGGTTTTAGCTTTGAAGCAATTTGTTTAAGCAGCTGAGCCAATTTTACTGGACCATAGGGGTAATACCTGTTCACTCTTTAAGGCGATGTCACACTGAAAACAAGTTTCCATGCTACGGTCAAGACATTCCTACCTTACTAGACACCCTTTTCTTGTATGTAAAACTTCAATGCGTATGAAATACCTCTGAATGGGGTTTCTGGGTAAAGTCGATGTCTCTTTTCCTTAAACATACATGTTGACTGAGCGGATACGGGAAGGTGTCACTTGACACTCCGCACGGCGGCTTTAATCGGTTGAAACACAAAACATGTTTTCGGATTTTAGGGCAGGCTCTAAAACTGAAAACACGATCGAAACAGTGTTTTGAAAACATTGTTGTGAAGTATGTCACACGACAAAACACACTGTTTTGCAGCGAAACATCTGAAAACAATGTTTTCAAGTGTTTTTGCCCTCTCGTGTGACATGGCCTTTAGGTACAGCCATAAAATTCACGCGTGGTTGTCATGGGTACAATGTTTATACCACATGTGGTGAATTATGGATTTTATACCATGACTTGTAATAGTGGTAGAGTGGTGTGTATATATAGTTTTCACAATGAGGTGCCCCCGATTACGGAAAATACACCACACGAGTTTGTTGATTTCGACCGTAAAACTGCGAGTTTTAACGAGCAGTTTTACGGTCGAAATCAACAAACGAGTGTGGTGTATTTTACGTAATCGGGGGCACCGAATTGGGAAAATTATTTATACCACGTCCCTACCTGCATTTCAAGTCTTTGATTTGAAAGCTGACATCGGCAGTCCAAATGCTTCACGCGACATCACTGACTGAGGTGCTTTACCTCGCTTACCTGGCTTTGTCCAAAGGCTTTGAGAAGTCAGCTGGTCCGTTTCGAAGCCTCCGTCTTAGTAGAGAACTGGAACTAGGCTTACGCTTGTCACAGACACGACCGCTTGTTGATAAAACGCAGCAAAAGATCAACAATTCCACGTCAAGCGACTGGCAAAGCTCCTTCGTCCCCATTTCCGTACGAAGTCGAACTACGTCATGTCGTGACGTAAATTATTCTTTAGTCCCTTTTCGCGTCATATTGTGACGCAAATCCTTTCACCAGAACACACTGCTGGAACACTGCTAGGGGTAATACCTGTTCACTCTTTAAGGCGATGTCACACTGAAAACAAGTTTCCCTGCTACGGTCAAGACATTCCTACCTTACTAGACACCCTGTAGAACTTCAATGCGTATGAAATACCTCTGGATGGGGTTTCTGGGTAAAGTCGATGTCTCGTTTCCTTAAACATACATGTTGACTGAGCGGATACGGGAAGGTGTCACTTGACACTCCGCACGGCGGCTTTCATTGGTTGAAACACAACACATGTTTTCGGATTTTAGGGCAGGCTCTAAAACTGAAAACACGATCGAAACAGTGTTTTGAAAATATTGTTGTGAAGTATGTCACACGACAAAACACACTGTTTCGCAGCGAAACATCTGAAAACAATGTTTTCAAGCGTTTTTGCCCTCTCGTGTGACATGGCCTTTAGGTACAGCCATAAAATTCACGCGTGGTTGTCATGGGTACAATCTTTATACCACATGTGGTGAATTATGGATTTTATACCATGACTTGTAATAGTGGCAGAGTGGTATAAATACATATATATATATATATGACAATGGTTATGTACATACTGCGATTCAGTTTGACATATATCCTGTTTGGAGTGCCATAAGTGTTTTAGTATACATAAGACACGAATTGTGTATTTACAGATTTGTAGTTTGACATTTTTACACTGGCGTCATTATTTTCCTATCTGGAGATCTGTACGTGTTTTAACGTGTCACTGACCAGTCACGGTCCATTTCAGTCAAGCAGCAGGATTCGTAATGAAGATCCCCTCTCAAATTGACAAACTATTCCAAGATATGCTGGACCAAATGCTGATACAGTATTTTCACAATATATATCAGTATACATACCTTCATCGGTATGTACCAACAGTTACAACTGCCCGATCGTCAAATTCAAATTTATTTCTTATTTTTATATCTGTATTTCTGTAACACTTGTATGTGAAATTTCGCGCTTATGTTTGGTCTGACTGATCCTGACCGTTGGGTTGCTTCCCTTTCGCTGCCAGTCCTGCTGTTATGTTTACTTTTGGGGTATAGCATGATCGTGATGTACCTGATGAATGAAGTTAGGTTTGCGTTGTAGTATGTTTGTGATGTACCTGATGAATGAAGTTAGGTTTGCGTTGTAGCATATGTCTGTAATGTACATGGTTTGCTGAATGAAGTTAGGTTTGCTGTCTAGCAGGTTCGTGATGTACATGATATGCTGAATGAAGTAAGCCGTTTGTAGCAGGTTTGTGATGCGCATATGCTGTGTGAAGTTAGGTTTGCTATGTAGCAGGTTTGTTATGTACATGATATGCTGTGTGAAGTTATGTTTGTTATGTACATGATATGCTGTGTGAAGTTAGGTTTGTTATGTACATGATATGCTGTGTGAAGTTAGGTTTGCTATGTAGCAGGTTTGTTATGTACATGATATGCTGAAGAAAGTTAGGTTTGCAAATGTAGCAGGTTTATAATGTACATAACATGTTTGAAGTTAGGTTTGCTATGTAGCAGGTTTGTGATGTTCATAATATGCTGTATGAAGTTAGGTTTGCAAATGTAGCAGGTTTATAATGTACATGTCGTATGAAGTTAGGTTGGCTATGTAGCGCAGGTTTGTGATGTTCATAATATTCTGTATGAAGTTAGGTTGGCTATGTAGCGCAGGTTTGTGAGGTTCATAATATTCTGTATGAAGTTAGGTTGGCCATGTAGCGCAGGTTTGTGAGGTTCATAATATTCTGTATGAAGTTAGGTTTGCTATGTAGCAGGTTTGTGATGTTCATAATATGCTGTATGAAGTTAGGTTTGCTATGTAGCAGGTTTGTGATGTTCATAATATGCTGTATGAAGTTAGGTTTGCTATGTAGCAGGTTTGTGATGTTCATAATATGCTGTATGAAGTTAGGTTTGCTATGTAGCAGGTTGTGATGTTCATAATATGCTGTATGAAGTTAGGTTTGCTTTGTAGCAGATTTGTCATGTACAGTATACGCTGAAATCAAGATTCAGCTATTTCAAGATGTATAACTCATAATGCTTTAGTCCCAGTTTTGAGTCTAGATATGATACACCAGTAACCCCAACCAAACAGACACTGAAGTGCAGACCTTTTTTTCTGCACAAGTACATGTAATTCAAGTACAGAAATGCTTTGACCGAAAACGTTTTCCGAGATAAGGTCGTCCCACAATGATAATAACATTCCTAACATTCCATAAAGTAGACAGGTTTCTTGTTTCACAGTGACACTGTTAGATAAACAGATTTTGTCTTTTTCCACTGATCACCAGCTGTTACTGAAATACTGTTGTTGTCTTTTTTCTGTTTTTGTCCATGTGATGTTTACTCACACGTTTTGCCTGGATGATTTCAATGCTCAGGGTCGTGAGTTCGAGTCCCGGCTGCGGCCAAATATTTCTGCTGGCCTTTTTCTTCTGCCCTGTTTTTGATATTTTCCATACGTGGTGGAAAAGGACGTTAAACTCCCAAACACCCACACCACCCACCCTTGCCTAGATGAAAAGGGTGAGTGAGTTTGTAGGGCTGAACGCCGAGATGAGAACGCTCTTTTCTACAAAGATGTGCTTTTGTCGTTAAGAATGGTTTCATAATGTAAAGTTTGTATACAGATTAATTTTGTGTACATAGTTCAAGTTCTTATCTTGTATCAGCGTCGCCCTTTTTGTTTAGTTTATGCAGGACATCAGACGGTACTGACATTATTTGTTTTGCCTCTTCACAATACATTGAGTATTTTCGTATCTTCTTATTACGTATTTCTGTACTATTTCAAGTGGTCGTTCGTTTTATGTCATGTTAGTTGTCTACAATAGTTACAGTTTTATAATTATGTCTCTGAGAATTTCGGTTTTTATTTGCTTTTGAAAATTGATGTAACATTTGCTTGTAAGCATTTACAACGTCATCTACCCAGAATACCAGTACCATGATTTGCCTGTAACAACAAGTATTCGCGCTTGGTTTCTCATTGCTTTCACGGCAAAATGTGCATGGCCTTGCTTTGTTTAAAGTTTAAGGTTTGCGGCATGGCTTTACATTGCCCGTCGGTGCGCACGAATGACTCAGTAATGACTCGCTGCTTTGTTTGGCATGGCGTACAGCGTGTGGACTAACCATGTCATCTATGTCTGTGACATACCTCTATTTGAATGCCATGTTTGTTCATGTACGTTCAGGTTTATAGTACATGCATGACCTATTTGCCTTTTTTTCTGTACAGTATGTTGTATATACCAAAAACAACATTTTTTAAAAATGCATATATATATATATAGGGGAAGTAAGTAAAGCTGAGAGCGCTCCCTAGATCTAGGAGGTGTGTGCTTTGTATGCCATTGGACAAGTCCGCCTTGCCCTATATTGGCTACAATTGGCTACAAGTGTACATATTGGCTACAAGTGGCTACAAAGCCACAACTGGAGGGGGGGGGGACCTACCATCCTACCGCTGAAACGTCTAACAGATCTAAGGGTATCTCACCATTCATAGTGCCCCCATTCCCCTCCCACCGGGAGGAAAATGGTCGGTACGACCAAGGCCATATGAATTGGTGATTTTAGCCGCTCACGACCATGGTTTCGGGTCAATGGGACCCTCATCAGGTGAGCATGCGGCGATACCCACGAGGGCTGCAGCGTCCAACCAGCACTAAAAGGCTGCCCCAGAATAATCTGGTGCGTCTCCGGTACTAGCAGACGTCGCTACCCTAAAGCTCTGCAAGAAGTTTCAGCGGAAAAAGACAAAATAATTTAGAAGGAGCAACTGCCTAAGTGTAATGTCATGTAATTACATTTAATATAGAATAGGAACAAAGGCGTTACTAAAGCCGAAAAGATGCGCTCAATCAGGTCAATTTGAAAGTAGCGGAATGGGGAATGGGGGCACTATGAATGGTGAGATATCCTTAGATCTGTTAGATATATATATATTAGTAGAGTGCAGTTATCATCAATCGCTTTTGGTTAATGTCAAGACTCCAAACTGAGTACAGCGCAACGTTTACTTGTAAAACTGGTGAAAACCTGCGTGTGAAAGACTGTACGATGGAATATAGATGCGCCGTCATTAATGTTAACATTGAACTTCTGTGTAGTGTCTGGGAATCCTTCACAATCTACAGGGCGAGCACAAGAGAGGAGATGTCATATATGCACGCACTGTACATTTATTTCTTTCTTTTTTTTTCGGCTCAATTGTTTGTTTACACGGTACGGAGAAAGTTTGTGGTTGTTGTTGCTGTTGTTGTTGTTGGTGGTGGTGGAGGTGGTGGTGGTGGTGGTGGTTGTGGTGGTGGTTGTTGTTGTTGTTGTTGTTGTTGTTGTCTTCAGACTGGTGTAGTAATACACGAGTGTGCTATACACGAAGCAGGGACGTTGTTGTCTCTGTAAACGTGGTACAGCGGGAAAAGTCCCATTACCTCCCCTAGCTTGTATAGTTCTGTCTTACACTGACGACAAAGGGAAACTAGACAGAAAATGAGCAGACAGTCATTCGTGCTATCATTACGGTTCCCTAACGATTTGTATCATGCGTAAACGTGATTTTTGTGGCTCACATATTGCCGCCAATATCGTCTTGCTATATTATTTTCTGTCTCATACTTATTCTCTTTAAGAACATCGCCCAAAACTCGTGAGAGATTGAGCCCTGTCGAGCAACTTTTTGAGCAGAACAAAATTGAGACATTTGAACAGATCAGCTGCCAGAAGTTACAGGGGTTAATGCCATCATTGTCGTGCTGACAGATCGTGCTGAGTTGTTTGAATGTTGAAGGACTAAGTTACACCTGACTCTGACACTGACACTTCTAATGGCACTCGTGAGAATGTTTCAAGTGACTGTTTGACTTTCAGTAGCGTGAACTTTGTAAGACAGTGCCATGTTACTATGGGAATTCAGCAGGATTCACTTTGTGAATATGTTAGGGCCATAGTGTTACTATGCTACTTTCAGCAAGATTAACTTTGTGAGCTTATTGGGGAGCTGGGGTGGTCGAATGGTAGAGCGTTGGACTTTTAATGCTCGGGTCGTGAGTTCGATCCCAACTGGGGCCAAATATTTGTGCTGGCTTTTTCGTCGTTGCCCCGTCTTTGATATCACCCTATGTGGTGGAAAAGGACGTTAAACCCCCCAAACACCCACCCACCCTTGTGAGCTTATTAGTACCTTGTTACTATGCGACTTATAGCAGGATTAACTTTGTGAGAATGTGAGTGCTACGTTACTATGCCACTTTCAACAGGATTAACTTTGTGAGAATGTGAGTATTACGTTACTATGCGACTTACAACAGGATTAACTTTGTGAGAATGTGAGTGCTACGTTACTTTGCGACTTTCAGCAGGAGTAACTTTGTGAGAATGTGAGTGCTACGTTACTATGCGACTTACAACAGGATTAACTTTGTGAGAATGTGAGTGCTACGTTACTATGCGACTTTCAGTAGGTTTATCTTTGTGAGAATGTGAGTGCTACGTTACTATGCGACTTTTAACAGGATTAACTTTGTCAGAATGTATACTTCACTCTTAGTCTCTATACGTAGCATTGACTGACTGATGTTTAGCAGTTGTAAGTCTGTCATATCTCCCATATAACCAATATACTCCCATAATATACTCCGAAACCAATATATTCCCATATACTCCCATATACTTCCATATTATTATTAGTGGTAGTAGTAGTAGTAGTAGTAGTATATACTTCCATATACTCCCATATGCTCCCATAAACTCGTATATGTGACCCGTTCTCGCAAAAGGGACCGTAAGTCGCGCTCTAAGCCGAACGCCGCTACAGGCGAAAAGAGAGCCGGGGGGTCAGTATGGCCGCCTTGTGAGTAGCCAACTTCAACTGCTGATGCCTATGTCAAATTTAGTGGTACAGCTTTCATTCTTATATTGAATTAAACTGCATAACCAGTAGATTGCAGTGAAATACATATCTCGAAATTGTTAATTTCCGACTTAATATGGTCCCTTTTGTGAGAACGGGTCACATATAGTCCAGGGCCTCATATCTACGTTAGACATCTACCACAGACCGATTTATTTTCTAAATGTCCGATAACTTTCTTATCAAGGTGGAGATAATAAGATGTCCTATCATTTCTGCACGACATTCAGGACACATGTCCTATACAATAACGGTCAGCCAGCACGTTATTACTGTTACAGTTCCCACGCATAGGAAGCCGTGATAGGCGTTCGTCAGAAACGGGAGGGAATTGTTTTGTATGAACGCCTGTTTTTGACATTTTGTGTCTGCTTTCATTATTGTTCAATGCATGCTACATTGTAGTAATCGTATTCTGAATTATTCTACATTTAGAAAGACAAAAAACAATCATATTCTGAATTATTCAACATTTAGAAAGACGAAAAAAACGCTTCCAAAAACGAAATGCCTGATGGTTTCATGTCAATATTTCGGCTTTGTTGTCTTAATGTTTCTAAATTTTGACTTTTCTTCACAATTTGTTACCTTTAACTTTACTGTGATTGGGGCTACCGCCGCCTCAGTACTGGCCATGCCTGGACCTGTCCCCATGATACTGTAGTAAACTGACTACATGTAAACCACCCTCTCTAGCAAGCTGCAACACACACACACACACACACACACACACCACACCACACCACACCACACCACACCACACACACACACACACACACACACACACCACCACCACCACCACACACACACACACACACCACACCACACCACACCACACACACACACACACACACACACCACACACACACACACACACACACCACACACACACACACACACACACACACACACACCACACCACACCACACCACACACACACACACACACACACACACACACACACACACACCTGACATGTTCAATTCACGTGTGTAGTTAATGTAAAATGGATGGAGAATCCCATGTTGATGAGCCGTGGGCGATGCCTGACTGAACCTTTGATCGAAGTATCCCATATATCAGTAATATCAGGAAGTTTGTAACGAGACTGTGTCATTCAGCGTCATTGTTTCTATATTCATCTGTACATGTTTGCTAGAAATGTTTACTGAACTTCCTTTAATAGTTCTGTAGCTTACGATTAAACTACGAATACGCTTGTTAACAGTTTTCGTTTGATTGATTGATTGATTGATTTGTGTGTGTGTGGGGGGGGGGGGGGGGGGGAGTTTAACGTCCTTTTCCACCACGTATACGGAAGACGAGCATGTCCAGATAACTACACTGTGTAAGAACCATCACAACCTTCTTCATTAAACATCACTGTCAACCTGCCTGATAGAGTTTCGTCGGTTTTATATATAATAATAATAATAATAATCGCATTAATAAGGCGCTTTATCCCAAATATTTTGGCTCAAAGCGCCGCGAGCTAAACCCAACACGCACGCTCACGTGAATCACACGCATTCTCTCACACGCAGGACATGGACGTATTACAATCACGTGGTGCGAAGGGTCAGCTCAACTATTTAAATTTCGGAATTTAGATATGCATTTATTTTTCAAACTTGGTGGGCTGAACATTTCCAAAGCAGAGGGGGAGGAAGACGGAGTACCCGGAGAGTATCCCCGACGATCGGCCCGAATGAACGGTGCCACATAATAAAACATATCTATGTATATGTCTGAGATACAAAGCAACAGTAAAATACATCACTGACTGACTTCACTAACATGTCCAGCAATATAATTATGGGCAATAAGTACCAGCTTCACCTTCTCAAGTTGAGTGGCGCCCCCCCCCCCCCACACACACACACACACACACTCACATTCCCCCATCACCCCGGTGCGGGGAGCCGGGGTGGCCGAATGGTAGAGCGTTGGACCTCTAATGCTCGGGTCGTGAGTTCGTATCCCGGCTCGGGCCAAATATTTGTGCTGGCTTTTTCATCGTTGTCCCGTCTTTGATATCACCCGTATGTGGTGGAAAAGGACGTTAAACACCCAAACACCCACCCACCCACCCCGGTGCACTACACCACACCCCTTCCCTTTCGCCCCCCCCCCCCCCCCCCCGGCAGCGGCACTTTTAATTAAAATAAATTAATGTCTTTCTTACTATGTCTTGTTTTGTTCTGCATTGTTTTGTCTAAGTTTTGCATTGTTTTGTCTAAGTTTTGCATTGTTTTGTTGCGTGTGATTTTTTTTCCGACAGAGTTATGGTGTCACTTCCCCTTTGATCCCTGTCATCCGAGACAAGTAATGACTCGAAAAGAGATTAGTGAACGCTCAAAATAGAAACGGAGATTGCCGTAGTTACGTTATGTTCACTGCAGCCGTTATCGTCAGTTGACTCGAAAATTTGTACTCAAAGCACATTTCCTCCACAAGCCACACGCCTCACAAACATCGAAGAAGAGACGTACACGCACTGACGCAAAGTATGAGAGTCATGTTTGATTGACGTCATGCAGGTTTTTCTTGGGATGTCTCGCCACTTTCTTTCCGAATTCCTCTATATTTGGACACGTGCTGTTGTATTTTACTTCTGCTATGTCGCTTTCTTCGTGCACTCGCAGAAAAGACACAGAATACAACAGAATACTTTATTATTCCAATACTTTATTAACAGAAGATGCGCGGAGAACAAATTCATGAAAGAACAAGAACCCAGAACGCTGTGCAGGGCTGCGTACATACTGAACAGGTCAGATCTAGAACATTCCTCAACTTACTGGAACTTCCAGTGGAAGGTTCGAAATTTTTCCAAGGTGACGGAATCTACTGACGTTACTGCACCAGCATGTTCTGGGATGGTCTAGAAATTTCCAATGAATTGCAGTGGTTTTTCGCGATCTGTGTGTGTGTGTGTGTGTGTGTGTGTGTGTGTGTGTGCCAGTGTGTGTGTGTGTGTGTGTGTGTGTGTGTGTGTGTGTGTGTGTGTGTGTGTGTGTGTGTGTGTGTGTGTGTGTGTGTGTGTGTGTGTGTGTGTGTGTGTGTGTGTGTGTGTGTGTGTGCGTGTGTGTGTGTGCGTGTGTGCGTGTGTGTGTGTGTGTGTGTGTGTGTGTGTGTGTGTGTGTGTGTGTGTGTGTGTGTGTGTGTGCACGGTGCGCACATATACATACAGACAAGCGCGCGTCTAAGAGAGAGGGAGAAAGAGTGGGTGTTTCCCTACTCCGGCACCAGTAAGCAATCGTCTGTCAGTCAGGTCTGCGGAAAGTAACTCTGTAGAACCTCGCATACGTCAAAAAAGTTAGTGACTGGTCAACCAGCTAGGCGAGCTAACACGACCTCATGTGTTTGGGTTTTTGCGAGCGCAAAGAGGCACGGAAAGGGTTTCCAGTACTTTCTTTATGTCAGCATGCTTGATGTCAGAGAGCTTGCGTACGTGTGCTCGCGGGCTGCATACAACGACCACGACTGTGCCGACAGCAGGTCACTGAATGGAAACAACATATTGGGCTGGTGGCCATTGTTTTGTTTGTGATGGCTATGCTAAAGACTACCTGAATAAGTATTATTGTTAGTTGAGTTTCATTTGGTTTGTTTGTGAATTTTAATCCGTTAAAACTGAATCCGAGAAAAGGAGGGATGTTGTGTCCATGGAGCCATCGGGGCTCAGAATCAGGAGTTACAGCTCTTACATTCAAATGGCGACCAGCAAGAAAGCGGACCTGAATGCTAAAACTGAGTATATGAGTTCAGTCTGAGCGCAAGCTGTTTTGTATCAAGCAGGGAGATACAACAATCTCAGCCACTTATGCTTTCTGTGTATCACAAGCAATTTTGAAGGGCAGATGTTGTTAATGTATCCCTACCTAGGCTTTTATCAGTATCCGATATCGTCTCTCCTTCACGATGGTGTTGAACAGTTAGAAGAAGTTAGTCATGATGTCCCTTCCCCTGTAATCAAGGGTCATGGATCCAACCATAGGGGAAAAAATCAACACATTAATATTTCTGTGGTGGCTGGACCAATATTTATATAATGATAGGACACAATTGATGCTGAATAACGCACCATGAAAATATATACTTTACCCCTACAAGCTACGGTGCATGGAACAGCTATCAGTAGAAAATGTTCAACGCAACGCATCATCGTACAGCTTAGGTACGCTGCCTGACGTTTTCCTGTGCTTGGCCACCACGCAAAAGATGTAGCCACCAAAAAGTTTGTTCGCTTGGATCCCTAACGCAGGATGTGACTTCCCCGATCACTCATGGGTTACCCGAACTAGTGTTAAGGTGTGTCGTGGATATCACGTGTCGGTAATATAGCTCTCCTCACCTAATGACTCATTTAAGCACGATTGAGCAGTACAATACACATCACATATCAGGCCCTACACTGACCTGGTGACGAGAGTGACTGTTCGTCTGGTATCTACAGGTAATCAGAGCAGTGTCGTTGTTCAGAAACTTGGTTATCACTCAGGTCAAAAGCGATTTGAGAGGTGCTATGGGAAAATTCTACCTTTCAAAAAGGTACTTATTTCAACGCATTGACTACACACATTGACAATTAATGACATTTGATTTATCAGGTATCTAGCGCAGTCAACTTTAAAAGAGCATGGCGATTTTATAACCACTTGGGTAGTTTCAGAATACAAGAAAACAATCTGTTTTGTCTGCTGACCGTTAAGCGTGATTTGTGTCTTCGATGTTCTCATTAAATGATAAGTAGAAGGCATGTGTAGAGAATGTTCATTTTATGTGAAAAAAATAACTTACTTACTTAGGCCCCTGGCTCCACGTGGAGCATAGGCTATCGACAAATAAGGCTCCGTCTTTCTTTTATCAAGTTAACCATCCCTAATCATGAAATATGTAAAGTAATCTTTGACAGTACCATACTTGCGTGATGTTATTAGTCTTTTCCCGTAGATTTTTCCCCATCAACTCTCTATTTGATATTTAACGAAAAGGGAGAAAGAACCACTTAAACATAATTTCTGCCAAAATGTCATTCATTTGCCTCTGTGTGTGTGTGTGTGTGTGTGTGTGTGTGTGTGTGTGTGTGTGTGTGTGTGTGTGTGTGTGTGTGTGTGTGTCTCTCTCTCTCTCTCTCTCTCTCTCTCTCTCTCTCTCTAACTCTATCGGAGACGAAGTGTGCTAGTGCAAAGGAGAGACCCGAGTCTTTGGTTCTGATGGATTCGTGCTCTTAGAACGTACATTTTGTTTGTGGGGAACACAAGAGAGGAACTGTTGAAGTCCTAACTGATTTTGCATAGACGAGTACTGGAATGAAAGTCAGTATTATCATTTTTGTGTATGCGTCGAGTCCTGCCCAGTGAAGAATATGCACGCAGGATTCGTATTGTGTGGACACCGTGTCAGTGAACCTAGGTCGTGCAGCCATTCCCGAGAAACTCGCAGGTAAACCGGACGAGTCCTTTGCAGAGTGCACTGTCTGACTATGGCAACAGCAGCGACATCTCCCACAGGTAATAATTTGACAAATTTCTTACATGTCTGACTGATTTGCATCACCGGCAAACTTTAGAATCCAGAGAAATGTTGTTAGAAAATGTTTCAAGCGGTTTTACAGTTGCGAGCAACGCGGTAATGTTGCTTTGAAGCATTTAAATACAATTTAATCTAGGAAACTTTAGGGAAATCAGCCCCTACCGTAGACACAACTGCAAATATTGATTTGTTTACGGAAACAGGTAAGGGAACTAACCACCTAGGCATCTCCAGAACTAAATCAACCACAAAATTAACTCTTTGACGACGAAGCACAATTTCTAACACGCGATTTCCTATAGGAAATCGCGTGTTAGAAATTGTGCTTCGTCGTCAAAGAGTTAATGGTTATTCACCAGTGGTTCCTAGCTCCTTTCTTTTTCAGATTATAGAAAGAGCATGTACAGAGAGCTATGCAAACATTTCATTAAAAATACGACTGACTTTTCTTTGTTATTTGAGTTTTTAGAGTACGCCGGCTAGAGTCAGCACAATGGTTTCAGATGCTATTTCGTGGCCAAAGTGACTGATCTGACAAAGATTCTGCGAGCAATGCCACTAAACTGAACGTGTCAATAGACTAATATAATATAATATAATATAATATAATATAATATAATATAATATAATATAATATAATATAATATATAGAGCTTACATGATTAGTTCGAGTGGTTTACGACGAAAGACTAACCCCGAGATGGTTCGATTGTTTGAGTAGCTACCGAGATCAGTCTTTTGGTGTTTGATGGTAGTTCTTTGTAATGGCTTTGTGCCGGCAGTATGAAACTTTAAAATATCGCTGTGACTTCGCGGAAAAAAACACGCGCTTTTATAGATTTCTAACCGCGGCCAGTGCTGCTGCTTCTGACATATTCCTATAAACTAAATATCAAAAGAAATGTATCCGGTCGGCGCGAGCACCTTGCTAAAATGTAACGCATGTCTGAGCCTCGGCGTACTTTTGACTAACACCAGTCACGTGACCAAAGGTCGAGGTCGTACAAGAGTTATCATTGGCTGGGTCCCGAGTTACATTAACCCCCCCCCCCCCCATCCCTGTTTACGCTACGCTCGAAAAACATCTGTTTTAGTCTCTTTCCCGGACTACAGGGTGAACAACAAAAGTCGTACAGATCGCACGGGTACCCGACTTCGGATCCTGGGGCCGTGGTCACGACGCGTTCGTAACTTTTCCGCCACCGGTTTACGCACGCGAGGGTCTGTAACTTACGATTTGTGATAAAATTGGGTGGTCATGACGTTTGCGCAGAGTTACGGCCGCTCGGAAACCCTTGCGTATTGTACACCACCTAGGAGGGTGTCGGAAAGGTGCCGTAGCCTTTGCGTAAATCTGAAAAATGGCGGCCCGCTTGATTTACCTGAACTGCAAATGAGAAGAGCATTGCGACGGGAAAGGGTGTTCCGCGATCGCACTAACCCTTTTGACTTGTACGACGATGTGGACATGCTTCAAAGGTTTATCGTGGGTTGATTTGTTTCCTTTTTGTGGGTTAACATTTGTTGTGTGTGTTTCGGACTAGTTCAGTGCTGAACGCACTCGGTCAGTCCTCACTGATCAGCCACCACCGTTTTGATCGTATGCCTGTCAATGCAGGTCTCATCAGTTCATTGTGTTGTGGACCCGAAATGTGCGGGTTCCGAATTCAGAGTTATGGTCGAGTCATGTTTCTCTGCCGTAGCAAGTCAGGTTAAATGCGTGGCATGTATGTGGAGAGTTTTGTTGATGTTGTTGTTATCCTCTCCTCTTTCGTTTTTCGTTGTTCTTTGATTGAGGTTCATTCCGTTGGTTTTCTTGCCAGTGAGCCTGCTACATACGGTTTGTACGTGCAGTAAATGCTTCTACTGGTTGTAGTCCGTCCAGTGTTGAGATAGAGACTGCTAGGAAGCGGTCTTTATGCGACCTGCATGCTCTCCTGATCACACTCTCCACATACATGCCACGCATTTAACCTGACGCTACGGCACAGATAAACTGACTCGATCAAAAATTCTGTAGTGAACGCGTACTGAACACACCCACTCTACTCTTTCACGCTTCACGCTGGAAGGAGAATTTGTGCAGGCCACGTGATGGTGTTTTCCGTGGGAATCCCAGGGGTCCCACACCTATCTAAAAATAACCCGTACTTGACACCGTTTCCAGTAAGTGCGCGTCGTGACCGGCCAACTAGCGGAAGAGATAGTTTTCACGTAGCCACGTACGAACTTACGATCCGCAACCCATTTGCGCAAAGAAATTTGCGTTCGCGTCGTGACCTCGGCCCCTGAGCCGCGCGGTTCGACTCCCTGGTGGGGTAGGAATTTGCATGGATATTGCCTTTCCAAAACAGGTCAAAATTACGTGCAGACTTGTTTACGGTGCCTGTCCCGCCCTCGTGTACAAATATCAGGTGTGCATGCTAAAAACCCACCTCGCACACACATAAAGTTGCGCTTAGTGGCAGCAGGTTTTCACTGCTTCGTCCTTCAGCCCTGCGGCGCCATGAGTATTTCAGATGAGATGGATATGTGCGCCGAGGAGGTCTACCATACCATACCATGCCATATCAGACCTAAACTTAAATAGAACAAACAGGAAAACCTGTAGTTTTACATTCTAGCTGGCTATATGATTTCCGTTAAACAAAACTTACGTAAACGCCGCAGAAATGAAGAAAAGAATCGTCGCCATCTGCAGTTTTCACGATGTTAAATTAAAAACGGAAATCAATAGCTGTATGTTGAATGTACCGAGACCAATTTTCAGTTGGTGGAGGTGTAAGGTTAATTTGTGTATAATTATTCTATATCACAAGCAAAACGCGCTGAGAAAAAGAAAAAAAAAGTGTCCAGATACCTTTGTACCGATAGGAACGTGTCCAGAAGTTTACATTATTTTGTCTTACGTTTCTCAACCCGATCCGGAGATACAAACTGGCCTCATATTCGATAAGCTTCCAATACCTGGAACGAACCTCCTCCCACCCGCCACCAGTGTTGAAAGCGCTAATCAAAGGGGAAACCACCCGATACTGCCGCACAAACAACAACAAAGAAGACCTTCAAGCACAAATCGTGCTCTTCCACTCAAAACTGAAGGAAAGAGGCTATAAAGACAAAGAACTCAAACACAACACAAACGACGTAACAAATAAATCACGCACTGAATTACTAAAAGAAAAAGAGGAGGAAAAGACAGCAACCCCACTATAGTCATGGTGACCCCCTGTCACCCAGGCATAAAAAAACTCGAACAGAAAACTAAGGAAACATTGGCACCACATGACGAGAGACACTGAATGCAAGACACTATTCCCAAATCAACCCATGATAGCCTATAAAAGACAAAGAAACATTGGCTACAAAATCATCTCGTCACTAGAGAAAATGACCATCTATTCAAATAAACAAAAGGCGAAAGGGGAAAGAAAAGGGAGGTAAGAAGAAACCCAAACATCTGAGGGGCTTAATCTCGCATACGTCAAAAAGTTAGTGACGTCAACCAGCTAGGCGAGCTAACACGACCTCATGTGTTTGGGGTTTTTCTAGTCCGGGTAACCCATGAGTGATCGGGGAAGTCACATCCTGGGTCAGGGATCCAAGCGAAGAAACTTTTTGGTGGCTACATTTTTTTCGTGGTGGCTATGGCACAGGAAAACGTCAGGCTAATATAAGAAAACTGACAGCGTACCTAAGCTGTACGATGATGTTTATAGCTGAACTTGATTGAAATGTTCACGGCTTCAACCGGCCGTCTGCGGAAGTTAGAATGGGATCCCTTATGGCGCACAGCGAAAACTGAAGGGAATGAACTCATTGTTATTTCAGAGTTATCTTCCATGTTTTAATTATCTCCCAATTGACCTCACACCAACCCGCGCGCACTTTCCTGCGACATTTTTCACGAAAGGATACTAACACGGATACTTCCTCAATCAGTCTCAATCCGCGTTGTGATTTCTTCGTCGTGGTTGAAGGTAAGCAGTGTGTTTGAGTGTACTAGTACTGTATTTGTACGTCCATTTTCCCCCTTTATTTCAAAACAACATGATCTCTGTCAGTTTAGACAGATTGTCGTCTGAGTCCGACAAGGAAGCGTGTGAGCCGACAAGCAAAGTAACGTCGCGTCACTGATACCTTTGTCTTAGCAGCCGACTATTTTAGGACACTGACTAGAGTGGTTTTAGACCTTTAAATGCTAGAACTGAAAAGCCTGCTTCAAGTTTCAAAGAAAGCCTTTACGGATACATGTCTGCAGTTACTAAATTGTACAGACTAGGCAGGAACCAGATCTATCTATTATCTTGAAATGTTCGCACTCGATCACTCATACCAATAACATACTGCTATCGGATTGTACTTCAAAATGTCGCTGGTGGCGTTTGTATAGAATTACTGCATTTCTTGTCTACTGCTTCCTCAGCTACCGTGTAGAACACGTCAGCGACTTTGGCAGGCGAGAATCAATTTTCTCAAAATATGACGTTAGCGAAATATTCAGTGGTTTACCTGGGATATTCTGAATAGTTTCGCAAAGTCGAAGGACGCGGTCTCGCTCCTTACATCAAACAGCAATATTTATCTACGAGTGGTTTTACGTTTCTATAAATGTTCGTGTGAAAATCTACTTTAGATTTTCGTATCAACAAGATGGCCGCGCGACCATTACGTAATGGGGATAATCGTGGAATTTTGTTCAATATTCCGGGGAATGGTGCAGAAAGTAAAGATTAGAGTGTGGCAAGATTCGTAGATTTGGACGGCGGTTTTCCTGATTCCTTCGGGCATGTAGAAGAATTGGAAGAAAATGACTCTGATGATGGGAAGTAGGAGGTGATCAATCTACACTAATCACTGTAATCAGTCGAGTTCTGGTGGGTGTGGAAGATGTGTACTGTGAAGGGAGTCCAGGAAAGTTGGAGAGGGATGAGTAGAGGCAGTACTGGGAGGCAACGGAGTAAAACTGGAGGGAGTGCTGCATTAGATTCTGACTCTCACAGCAGTTTTAATAATCACATACACAGACAGTATCCATTCTACGAAGGTGAGCATGGTCCTACTGTGTTTTCCCCCTGCTGACTGTGACATGATAGACACTTGGGATATTCTTTTCCCTGGACTTTGTCATGTTATTGCAGAGCACTGATGAGATAGGTGTGCATTGGTGCAGCAGGAAGGGGGGGGGGACTGAAAAGCAGGGCACAGTGTGCATTTTGCTGTGGCATTGGTCTGTACATAGGTATTGCAAGTATGATCTCAGGCAGTGTAGAGATAGATCTCATGTCAGACTCACCAGCAGCTATTTCAGTAAGCGTGCAGTACAAGTCAGTTGTATACCAAAGTGTTTTGTGTGTGTTTGAACAGTCTATGAAGTACATGTATCATGCAAGATCAGTACAAATGAGGACTGAAGAGAAACCATGCACACCATCACCAATTTTTTTTTTTTTTTTTTTTACAGATCTGTGGGGTAAGTGTGTGTGTGTGTGCGTGTGCGTGTGTGTTACAACATCACTTTGATCTGCATGTATGCATTTATTTCAGGCCCAGGTCCTGCTCAAAACAACCAGCTCCTGCAAATATGTTTACAAATGTGTCATCATCTAATATCATGTTCAACATGGCGATTATTCAAGTCAACACCAAGTGGTAAGTTTAGTTAGGTCCACTTTTGCTTTTTTGTTTTAATGTTAAAGTTAGCAACAAGCGTACCAGACAACCTCTATTGTGTTGAATCCATGTACATGTACTACAAACTAAGAGCAAAGATTACATATTCTTAAACTGGCCTAAATCTGTGTTTAACCGATATGAAGTCCCCTCAGAAAGCAATCGCCAGTGATATCCCTACCTACCATGGGATTGTTACCTGCTACATGTACCTCAGGATCAACAGACCGGGCATCTTGGACACTAAAATTCCCTCATTAAAATTATCTTTTGTTACCATAATGGTGATGTCAAAGCCGGTTGTAATAGGACAAGACCTTTTCCAGTATTAACACTAGTGAAATTCAGTCCCAAAATTCCCTCATCTAATCAGACACTTGACGCTCAATTCAAACTGCCATACCCCCACCCCCACCTTTTTGAAATACATTTAGTACTAAACTCTGTTTGAAGTGTGAATCTGACTTGGCTAGGGCTGAAGGAACAGTGAGAATCTAAAGAATATATTTCAGGTATACATTTTCTGTTATCTGTAATTTGCTAGTTGTCCAAGCACTTGTTTCACTGTTGTAACATTTGAAAGAAATGGCATTTAGTTTTGTTTTTGTTTTTATCATGACACATTACTGTATGGTCAGTCCTAAATCTGATCAGTTTCCATGTGCTGCCATGTTTCCAACCTGAATGGTAAACTTTGTCCCCATTGGCCAAAATGTTTGTGTTGTGACTGATCAACATGTGTCTAGAAATAAATGTACAAAAGGAAACGTTTGATAATGTGTGACCTTCCAAGTGATGTCCTAATCACAAGGCTGATAAATTTCAACATACACTACCTGAACATTACGTCTTTCGATGTTTCTCATTATAGCAGTGTGTGTGTGTGTGTGAAAATTAAACAGTACAAATAATACTAAAATATAAATAGATACGGTTAGTGTGCCCATTTATGGGTTTTTGTTTGCAGTACAACAGACCTAGTTGTATATGAATTAAAATATACAATGTGTACTATCTGCCAAACATTAAAAAAGTCTTAAATGAAACCGGACAACCTTCGCCGGTCAGGAATCTGATGTCTGACCATTCGCTGTGTCTGGTCTGACCAACTCAAAGGACAACCAAAAGCCTAATTTACAAAGATCCTCATCCACTCACCAAGCATGTTTTGACTGTCTTATCAGCAGTCCCAAGCACAGACATGGATGCTTTTTAGAAACATACAACAACAGAGGGAAAACCAAAGATCATCAATACAATTTTATTGCCGGATCAACTTCAGCAAACTGGATCATTTCGCTCCAAAGGAAAAAACATTTGAAAACAAGTGCCCACATACAAACGTGATGCGCGTGGTGCCATTGACGTCAAGAGTCTGACAATGCGAAGTGGCAACATTTTCAGTTTGAACCATGTTGC
>JACVVK020000320.1:292500-317500 GCA_018292915.2 Batillaria attramentaria | reverse complement strand
ACTGCACGTGCGTATTCTTTCGTCATAGTATCAGTGTGTGTATAGACATATTTTCGAGGAAAAGCCGGATTGTTTAGTGACGAATTTTTTCGTATGTGAATTCTAATTTCGTTGTTTATAGACATTGGTTTTCGGCAAACATTTCGCTCTGTTTGCAACAAAATAATCTGAGCAAATTAGGCCGGTTGATGAGATAACATAATTCTACAAAGTTTGTACAAAATCCGCCAGAGTTTGACGCGTCACTTATGTCAGACATTTCAAGCAGTGAGTTCTAGCGAACCCTCTTCCTAGGCCTTCCCCTCCCGCCGCGAAAATTACAAACTCCCTTCCTTCCCCGCCAAACCCCGTCACTCAATAAAGTCAGCAATACTCAGTACTACTTTACTAACCCAAGGTAGGTCTTCCCTCACGCTCTATTCTGCACGCATTCCGCGTTGGCACCAGATATTGTTATGCCCATCTGCCCAAGCTCGTAATCTGTGTTTATGTGTAATGCGTGCATTCCCAGGACAGAGTATCGGCTGTAACTTTCTGATAATCAGTTTTTAGATCATACTGCTAGGTAACAAATGTATCAGCCAAAATGAAACGAGCATAATTAAGTTTTCGTTTATCGGTACTGTATCCAGAGACATTAAAGAAGAAATCCTACATATCGGCAAACCGCGTGCCCACGGGAAATGTAACCTGTACTAATTTCACACAGGTGACAATACTCTTGTCCGAGGACACTGTGGGCAATGCTGATATCACACGGGAGACGTTTTAGTCCGGCCGAACAAACATCGAACACGGCTCAGGCACGAGCCGGATAAATAAAAGAAAAGACATGGTGTGGTTGTATCTCACACGAGGAACACGGAAAAACGCATTGTGCGGTCGTGTTCGAAGTTTGTTCGGACTAAAACATCTCCCGTGTAACATGAGCAGAAACGACTCCGTGCCAAAACATAATATATCCGATTAAAAACACTAAGCTATTGTACCTAGTAGGTATGAAATGTATTACGGGGTGGGTTCGGAAGTGTAAGAACACACGCACTTTCTTGATCACAATTCGGGAAACATCATGCCGTAAGAACTTGTAAAACCAAGCGTGAGTTTCGATGAATGTTTAAATAACCAAACTATACTAGGTTCTAGCAAATACTACTGGGCATGTGTAGCACGGCTTTTCTTTTTACATCAGCATGTACTGAAGAAGGAAATACAGTTACACACGTTTGAATAAAATGGGAATAAACTGTCCTCTCTCTCTCTCTCTCTCTCTCTCTCTCACACACACACACACACACACACACACACACACACACACACACACACACACACACAACACACACACACACACACACACACACACACACTTCGCTGGCCTATGTAACGGAAAAACTTACTCAGTCTCATCAGGCCAAAGAACACAAATACACGAGGCCTCAAAATGCCTATACATTCCCTATTAGCTTCAGGCGTCATAGTCACCCTAAAATCCTTCACTCTAGAAACAAAGACCACCATGCACAGGCCATTCAAGGGCACGCACCTGACAGGAGTTTCAAAAAAATAATTCTCCTTTCCGCTCCGGCCTCACTGGAGGAATGCCAGTCTATTTTCTGTTTAGGCCGCCAGGAAGTCGCTTTATCAACATCCGCTCGCGTCGCTTTTGCCACTCTCCAGCGCAAAAGTTCCCGGGTTCACTGGCACTTTGCCCCTTGTTGCGCCCCCTGGCATGCATCTCGGCCTACAAAATAGAAAAATCACGAAAATCACGCTTTGTCATGACAACCAAAATCATTACAAACTGGCACACTCCAGTCGCCAAACGGTTCTCCAAATAAACACTGCACGTGACCCCAAGGTCAATTTGTCGGTGTCCTGACGCCAGCAACAGGTCGGTCATTCGTCCTAAGATTTGAATTCCCAGTTTTAAAAAAAAAAAAAAAAGCGGCAGTAGATCACGGTCCAAATTCATGTTTGCTCATTATTGTGCGCACCTACTTAGACCGGCGACAAGGGAGACGACAACTGAAAGAACAACTTAAAAGCGAGCAAACGCGGGGTAGCCTCCCTTCGACCTCAAAGAGCATGACGGATCACGTGGAAGATTTTCACTCACATTCTGCAGGGGCGCCGGAAGATGTTGGGGGGAGGGGGGGCAGAATCTCGGAGGGGGGAACGTTGCCCAAAGAAAGTGAACAGCGGGGGGGGGGGGGGGGGGGGGGGGGTCAGATGCTGCGCAGACAAAAAAAACCTTTACGAACCAGGGAGCCACTGAAAAGAAGGACATTGCCCGAAAAAAGTGAAAAGCGGGGGGGGGGGGGGGGGGGGATCAGAGGAGCGGACAGCCTTCGGTCTGCAAAAACAGTTCTCTGTTGGGTGGGATGAGGGAGAGAGCAGGAAGAGGGGTAGGGGAGAGGTAGGGGAAAGGGGGGGGGGGGGCAAGACCATGGCTTTGCCCCCCCCCCCCCCCCTCTTGCCATAGTCACCTGATTTTCCAGGGGGGGGGGGGGGGGGGGGGGGGGGCAAAAAGACACTCTTGCCCCCCCCCCCCCGCTTGGGTGCAGGGGGAGGGCAGCTGCCCCCCCCTCCCCCTCCCGGTTCCGGCGCCCCTGTTCTGTGAATTGTATAATTACATCATTTGAGTTCCTACAACATAAAGTGGCACGAAGGCCCCGGGATGAGCAAGAATTTATTTGAAAATTTTACGCGCAGACTCGTTTTGCGGTGCCTGCCTTGCCTTCACGTACACAATCGTGTATAGTTATCAAGTGAGCACAAATCTAATTCTATACCTGACAGGAGGGACCGAGGAACGGAAATCAACTACACACTAGTCTAAGCATGCAGTAAACACGAGAAAAAAACAAAATTGCTGGCGCCGTTAAAAATGGCGAAGTGTTCTCCCGGGAGAAGCGACCCGCATTTCCCATACTAGGGTAGCGGGGCATAAGAAATACCAACATTAATACTAATAGCAATCATGGAAACTTATTGGGACAAGGGACTGATTTAAACTTTCACTGCATTATATGTTCCAAGCATAAAATATGCCTATACTGAGTGAAGCGGCATATAGCACACAGTTTCATGATTGTATAGCCCAATTATGATAACTGTACAAACACATGCGACGATCTGTTTATTTCATTATACTTTATTACTAGTTTTGTTAGCACTGCTGCAGGTTGTGGTAATGACTCTGTCCAGTGTTTGAGAAATTTCAGTTTTCGTACCAGCAAAAACAGGATTATGATTTTCCAGAGGGATTATCTCGTTTCCATATCATTTTAAGTGTTTGTATTGATTTTGTAGATTCTGTTTTTTGGTTTTTTTTTAAAAACATTTAAAAATGCCGTAATAATTACAGCTGATTGGTTAATACATGGCAGCATTTTGATAAACTGGACTTAAACACCGGCAGAACACAACAGACTCAGATGAATTTGTTTCCTTGTCATGTGACGTAACAGTGGATCCACAGAAATGAAGGATCGATGCGTGCATTCCCAGGACAGAGTATCGGCTGTAACTTTCTGATTATCAGTTTTAGATCATACTGCTGTATCAGCTAAAATGAAACGAGCATAATTAAGTTTTCGTTTATCGGTACTGTATCCAGAGACTTAAAAGAAGAAATCCTACATATCGGCAAACATGCCCACGGGAAATGTAACCTGTACTAATTTCACACAGGTGACAATACTCTTGTCCGAGGACACTGTGGGCAATGCTGATAATATCACACGGGAGACCTTTTAGTCCGGCCGAACAAACATCGAACACGGCTCAGGCACGAGCCGGATAAATAAAAGAAAAGACATGGTGTGGTTGTACCTCACACGAGGAACACGGAAAAACGCATTGTGCGGTCGTGTTCGAAGTTTGTTCGGACTAAAACATCTCCCGTGTAACATGAGCAGAAACGACTCCGTGCCAAAACATGATATATCCGATTAAAAACACTAAGCTATTGTACCTAGTAGGTATGAAATGTATTACGGGGTGGGTTCGGAAGTGTAAGAATACACGCACTTTCTTGATCACGGCTTTTCTTTTTACATCAGCATGTACTGAAGAAGGAAATACAGTTACACACGTTTGAATAAAATGAGAATAAACTGTCCTCTCTCTCTCTCTCTCTCTCTCTCTCTCTCTCTCACACACACACACACACACACACACACACACACACACACACACACACACACACACACACACACACACACACACACTTCGCTGGCTTATGTAACGGACAGTCTCATCAGGCCAAATGCACGAGGCCTGAAAATGCCTATACATTCCCTATTAGCTTCAGGCGTCATAGTCACCCTAAAATCCTTCAGTCTAGAAGCATAGACCACCATGCACAGGCCATTCAAGGGCACGCACCTGACAAGAGTTTCAAAAAAATAATTCTCCTTTCCGCTCCGGCCTCACTGGAGGAATGCCTGTCTATTTTCTGTTTAGGCCGCCAGGAAGTCGCTTTATGAACATCCGCTCCCGTCGCTTTATGAACATCCGCTCCCGTCGCTTTTGTCACTCTCCAGCGCGAAAGTTCCCGGGTTCACTGGCACTTTGCCTCTTCTGGCGCCCCCTGGCATGCATCTCGGCTTACAAAATACAAAAATCACGAAAATCACGCTTTTTCATGACAACCAAAATCATTACAAACTAGCACACTCGCCAAACGGTTCTCCAAATAAACACGTGACCCCAAGGTCAATTTGTCAGGGTCCTCAAAGATCTGATTCCAAGGTCTTTGGTGTCCTGACGCCAGCGACAGGTCGGTCATTCGTCCTAAGATTTGAATTCCCAGTTTTAAAAAAAAAGAGCGGCCATAGAACACGGTCCAAATTCATGTTTGCTGATTATTGTGCGCACCTGCTTACAGAGGCGTCAAGGGAGACGACAACTGGAACAACAACTTAAAGCGAGCAAACGCGGGGTAGCCTCCCTTTGACCTCAAACAGCATGACGGATCACGTGGAAGATTTTCACTCACATTCTGTGAATTGTATAATCACACCATTAGAGTTCCTACAACATAAAGTGGCACAAAAGCCCCTGGATGAGCAAGACTTCAGTTGAAAAAAATTACACACAGATTCGTTTTGCGGTGCCTGTCTTGCCTTCACGTACACTATCGTGTATAGTTATCAAGTGAGCACAAAAAATCTAATTCTATACCTGACAGGAGGGACCGAGAAACGGAAATCAAGTACACACTAAGCATGCAGTAAACACGAGAAAAAAATGGCTGGCGCCGTTAAAAATGGTGAAGTGCTCCTCCCGGGAGTTTCCATATCATTTTAAGTGTTTGTATTGATTTTGTAGATTCTGTTTTTTGGTGTTTTTTTTTAAACATTTAAAAATGCCGTAATAATTACAGCTGACTGGTTAATTCATGGCAGCATTTTGATAAACTGGACCTAAACACGGGCAGAACACAACAGACTCAGATGAACTTGTTTCCATGTCATGTGACGTAACAGTGGATCCACAGGAATGACGGAGCGATGTCGATTCGTATACAGTTTGGCCGCTTATTTATTTATTTATTCATTTATTATTTTTACGCTTCTTGTTTGTTTGGTTGGTTGGTAGGTTGTTGTTGTTGTTGTTGTTGTTGTTCATATCTGATGCCGAGACATGTGCGCCAACATGACCAGTCAGTAAGAATGAGACACTGAGTGTGACTGTGTTACCTACACCACCATCAGCCTATGTGATGATGTTACTTACAGAAACTACAAGACAGGGTGATCACGTCCAGTCTGCTCATCATCCTCAACATCGCCGATCAGGACGACAAGAGAGAGCGACTCCGTCAGCTGGGTGTGACAGGCGTGATGGTCAATTTCCTCACGTCGCCTGGCGAGCACTGTCGGTATGAAGATGGCGTGCTTGTTGAACTTCTCCAGATTTCGTTCATAATAATAATAATAATAATAATGATTGTGTTAATTAATTTCGGGTGTTGTCATGTCACTTCTCCCCAATATATTGTATACCATGGCTGTATTACAACATGAAATAAGTTGAAAGGAGAGTTTCGAAAGATTAAAAAAAAATGCAACATAACACGTACCCGGTGATGTCAATATTTCGGCTTTATCATTCGTGCTTCCTCAGGTCCAGTGTTCAAATATACGTCTGTACACCGACACAGTAGGTTGGTATGGTGACCGACGTCTAGCGTCACAGGACTAAATAATATCTAGGGTATTTAGGATTTGTGCTTTGTTTTTGAAGGGTCAGCCCATGAAAGTGTCGTGTATTTATTCAATAATTACTAGCTGCGTTTCCGTTTGTTCAGGAAACACAAACGTAAACGCACCCACCTCTCCTCCAACCTCCAAACAAAAAACCTTTGTAGTAGAAAATAAAAGGGTGCGTTCTCATTCATCTGTATAGTACGGATGTTGATACGGCGACCACAAGAAAATATAATCGTATCGGGGACCGGAGTGATGTTTTAAGTTTCCTTTTTCCCTATGAAAGCGGACAGGTGGAACCTAAAAACGCCATTTCCTCCACCATGCCCAATCCCCGTGCTGATTTAAAAAAAAAAATCAGTCGGTCATTTGGGAACCTCGCCATGTAGCACTGTCAACATTTTCAGCAGAACTATTGTCTTATTATATCATGTAGCCCTGCCTGCATCCCTATGCCTGCCTGCATCCTCCCAACCTCTCATTCCCCCCTCCCCCCCTCCCCCATCCCCCGCCAAGTAAAAAAAATACATGTATCTATATCCCCTCCTGGATGTTTCCGCTATTGTAGTTTAATTGTTGTTGTTGTTGTTGTTGTTGTTGTTGTTGTTGTTGTTTAATCCCTTTCCTTATGGTTTATTTTTAAGTCACACAAAGACATAGATATGCTTTGTTCGTGTTTGCTTTTCCGGACAAGTGGAAACGCGGCCAGACAGTTAGCTTTTTCACCTAAAGACCCTGGTTTTAATATTTTTAGGCTCACAGTTCGCTCTGAGCTGTTTTGGTGCTGTTTAGCATCACATCACTAATATTTGCGCACAAATACACGCACAGACAGGTCTGCGTTCAGCTGACTGAAGCCAAAGCGCAGTGGCCGGTGACAGTGTCGTATACGACACTCGACCTTGTAGCTCCGGACGGCTGAGTTTTCTTCATTCGCACGGCCATCAAACATCAGTGTGTTGCATTCAGAGCTCTACTAATCTTTAAGATCTCTAAACACACAGGCGTGGTCACAAGCGCAGCTGTTCCAAAGTAAAGTTCTCCCTGTGGAACCCTATAGTAATGGTAGCAACAGCGCCTTTAAACGAGCCCTAATTATGTAGTACATGTAACAGTTACGTAACTATGTCTTTGGTCCTAATTAACGAGTCCTTGCCATAACGAGACTGTCAGTCGATGACGAATACTCGCTATATTCACCCGTGTGTTATTACAGCTTCTCCAGCAGACTGTGTAAAACAGTTTTTCACCTACGGACAAGTCATGAAGCAAAATGGTTCAAATGTGGCTGAATACTACCAAGGGCGCTTATCAGACTGTTACGATCCGCCAGTGAAAAGGTGGTTATCGCCCTGGAAATATCGTTATGTTCAGTTTGTTGACCTCTAGAATTGCGGCAATGCCGAACGGTTTAGTGCATTTGTTGGCAAAGATGGTCGGGTTATGCTGAAGAATAAAACGTGCATTACAGACAGACACTGACGGAAGTATATGTTCAACAACTACAACATATTTACATGAAGTAATTATGTGTTCACGCTGCTCCCAATGTTTATATTTTTTGTGTTTGTTTGTTTGTTTGTTTGTTTGTTTGTTTGTTTGTTTGTTTGTTTGTTTGTTTGTTTGTGTTTTTTTCCCTTTTCTCCTCAACCCATTTTCTTTACACACGTAAAGCAGTAAACACCGGTCCGTCTGTGCGTTTGATGTTTGTTTTCCTGTTGTCGTTCATTCTGTACATAGGTTTCGGGCAGGACAGGCACTTTATTACATCGTAAGTGAGGAGGAGGCGGTCACGTTGGCATCAACCGAGATCGTGACGTCATTCTGTGATATGCCTGATGCTTGGCGAGGTACATACTGACTGTCTACTGGTTGTGGTGGTTACCCTGTCTGTAGCCTGTGAAAATCATGCTGTATGATACGTCATCACGTCAGTGTCGAACAACACGTTATGCCCAGCAACAAGAACAGTTAATAACAAATTTAACTTTTAATGTAGAACTCATAGTAAGAAAATGGGGTTGAGCCTGATGTGAATATACGTTTCCACTGTTTTTTTGTTTTTTTTCCCCGGTGTTGAGTGCTCAACTGGTTTGTATATATTATATTGAATTGTTTAATGCTGTTAGCTGTGTACACAACAATAAGAGAGCTGACAGAGAAATTTGACAGAAGTGGAAGGTTTTATAAGGTAGCGTGTTCAACTTATTAAGAGTATAGAAAAATACAAAGTACGCCACTATGCCCCTAGGCTCAATGTTGAAGTCAGTGAGAACGTGTTTAATGCACCGTCCCGTCTGCCAGCGTTATAATGTACACACACCTGTTTGACTAGTAATCCTCGGCTTTAACGACGTGGGGATTTTTATAACATCAAAACTTGTTATGTCAGCTGTAGTATTTATAATGCTATGTGTTTACAGTGTTGACCGACAATGCCGTCATCAAGCGTGTGCTGATACAGAAGGGAGCGCTACCCATGCTGATGGACCGAGTCTGGGAGGCGGACAGCGACGACAGTAAACACAGTGAGACACCATACAATGCATGCATGACTTGACTTTGGAATAAGGACCCTCTCGCTGTCACAACATTGCATGGCCGAAAAACGGAAATTTGAGCGATTTTGTGGACATACTGAACATATTCTTACCTCTACCTCCCCTCCTTCACACCGGTGACGCGGCTATCCCGATTCTGACCGGCTTGCGGCGTTGAGCGCTAGCGTTGCTTGGCCGCACGCGACCTCTCTCAGAAAATCATCTGCGCTGTACTTGTGAAAGCTTGTCTCGATCTGAGGTTGGCCTGTCTTGTCGCAGAAGGTCTCTGTTCAACTCGTAAGTGGTTTTTGTGGTGCTACTTGCGCGTACACTCACGTTGGAAGCAATTTAGTCTCGTTTTCTGTAGAAAATTCACTTTCATTCGCGATAATATAAAATTACAGAAAGGAAAGTCACGTTTATGAAAACGTCCCAGTTTTATAATATGTCTTGCGGCCACACCTAGAAAATTAGTGCAATTTGTGGCTTAGATCGTGCGCAGTTCGAGAAAGAAAATTGGTAGTGAATATTTTGTGGCTATGAACCAGCACTCGCCCCGGCTAAGAACCAGCCTGTATCAAACAGACGGTTGGCCGGTTCTTAGCCGAGGATTTCGCACTGCTCTGATATTTTTTTAAATTGCGAAAACACTAAAGCATCCTACGTCACAACAATTGGTATGCAAGTCACAAAGACATCACGGATACGTGTCTGTTTTGAAACTACTGGAATTAACGTGGTATTTTTTGTCAGCTTCGTGTTAAACTGCAAAATAGCTCCCGAGTCTCATTGCAGTCGAACAAATATGACTCGTGTCCTTACATGAATAAAATTTTCGATATAAAATCGCTTTGGGTGGGAAGATGAAAGTCTTACTGATATGTGCATATAACAATATGATCAAATTCATTTCAGTTCTTAGCTTTCCTGGCAGCATTCTTGCACATCACCGCATGCGTGTCGCGCTTTTCCGGCCTAAAACAGTCACTGCGATCGACAGCCGGTCGGATTCGCGGCCTTAGCCGCGTCACCGGTGTGCTCCTTGGTAATCCGTAGTGCTTTCCGAGCATGACTGACTGCGAGTCGTGTACTTATTGAGTCCGCGAGGAACACCAGACAAAAATAGTCAGTGCGCGAGTTACATGTACTTCTCAGTCCGAAGCTGGACACACACAGGTGGTTACACACGGGCCCGGGGAGTTGGGACTCTGTCGTCTGGATTGAAGTGTGGATGTTCTGTGTCCCTTGTCTCTGATGGCGGACAGTCGTTGTAGTCAGTCTTCCTAAACTGTCTCAGTGGTAGTCGTGGTATCCGGGTGCCTGGTGTTTCAGAATTGCCCATTGTACTTTCTTTCAGCGTTGGGGGGGGGGGGGGGGGGGAGTGAACGGGGTGCCGGGAGGGAGGGGAGTTCTGAAGGGGTGGAGGGGTGGGGTGGGTGGGTGTTTGGGAGTTTAACGTCCTTTTCCACCACATAAGGGTGATATCAAAGACGGGGCAACGAGAAAAAAGGCCAGCACAAATATTTGGCCCCAGCCGGCGGGATTCGAACTCACGACCCGAGTATTGAGAGTCCAACGCTCTACCATTCGGCCACCCCGGCTCCCCCTGAAGGGGTGGAGGGCGGGGGATATGTCTGTGGCGATATGCTGTTTGGTATCGTTTGACTATAAACTTATTAATGTCAAGCTCCAGGTACAATGAAACCTGTCTAGACGTTTCCTCTGTAAGACAAACCTTGTCGGAGAAGGCCACCAAGAAATTGTAAATAGTGTAAACTGATATACCAAAGTAAAGTAAACAGGTAACGCAGTCGAACTGCTGATAAGTCACAGATTTCACACACACACACACACACACACACACACACACACACACACACACACACACACACACACACACACACACACACACACACACACACACACACACACAGATTGTATCCATGTTTGCCAACAATTCATCAAGGATGTGCTGATACAGAAGGCATTGCTACCCATGCTGATGAGCCGAGTCTGTCGACGGCATTTAACACAGCAAGACACCATACAATACACTGGATCACTTTATTTGGAATAACGGCCCTTTTGGTATAATGATATGCAAGGTCGTAAAATGGAAAACCGACCGATCCTGAGGGCATACTCATGCTGCCCTCACCCACCATATGCTCATCCTTGGTCATCCGTGGTCAGTACTTTCCGAGGATGTCTAAGAGTCATGTACTTAGCGAGTGTAGGAGTAACACCAGACAGAAATAGTCAGTCCGCGAGTTACTTCTCAGTCCAAAGCTGGACACACACGGGCTCAAAGAGCTAAAGTGAGGATCGATGTTCTGTGTCCCTTGTCTATAATGACGGACAGTCGTTATTTTCATTCTGTCAAATGTAGTATTACGAGCGGGAAGGGGGCTCCGATTTGTTTACTATATGTTGTATACTTTGTTCCAACTGACAGATGGGACGGGAAGGGATGGAGGGGGGACGGGGAGGGTGAGGGGCTTGGTGTATACGTATGTTGGAAAATATTAAACATAATGAAGCAAAAACAAATGTAATCTTAACCGATGGGAACCGATGAAGAAAGGCTGAAAACAAAGATTTCGGGAAAAAAAGAACAGCGTGCAGGCAGATGATAATAAAACAGAGAAAAAAAGCTAAAGAGCAAAAAACCAAAACCTGGCAGATTAGAGTCGGTTGGATTCCAATTGAATTTTGTTCTTTGAACTTCCTGCTAGGAGGGTCGGAGGGGGGGGGGAGGGGGGTTGAGGAGAGGATGGGATGGGTTTGCGGATACCCTGTGGCCTTGAACCAGCTGCAGGAACTTCCAGCCTTAGCAACCTGTTTGTACGCTGGCTCAGCTACTGATCCACCGATAGCACGTGATGCTGGCTTACAGTGCCGATGAGACCTTCCCACGCTTATGTTTCATAAAAAAATAATTTCCTCTTGTCTTGTTTCCTTCAAGCGGATACCTCGAGGGTATTATACATAGGCATACCGACTAAACGTAACACAGCTGCTGGGTGACAATACAAACACACACACACACACACACACACACACACACACACACACACACACACACACACACACACACACACACACACACACACACACACACACACACACACTGCTCGATATTCACAGTTGAAGTTGTAAACTGAAAACGTGTTTGTGATGAGACAAACGCTGGACAGTTCCCCGTGTATTGTGTTGATTCTGTCCTGTTGTGTTCGTTTCACAGCCGCCCTGGAAAAGATAGCTGAACTTTGTTCGTCTAAACACGTACCTGCTGATGTTCGACAAGAGTTACTGGACTTGGCAAAGGCGATACAGTGCGATCTTTTGTTGTCCGGACAGTGTCAGAGGACGGCCGTTGAGATACTGAAGGAACTCACATCACGACAAGGGGCGACAACCGAGCATCGTCAGCATAGTACTTCTGCCGGTTGGTACAAGTATTCAGCATATGTTAATTATATTTTGATGATGGGATATCTGAATAATTGCGTGTGTGTACGCAGAGATCACAACTAAAAAAATCTAACAAATTGCGTGCGTGCGTAACATATCTCAGGCCTACACCGTGCTACAGAAATAATAAAAGGAAGCTTACTTTTCGCACTTTTTTTTGATAATGTACCACTCACTCCATATCACCCTATAATCATCCTTTGTCACCCTTTTTGTGGGGTCCCTTCACGTAGATGTGCTCAGAGTGAGACAGAGAAATCGTTTGCCACCTGAATTTCTCTTACGATGGTAACTGGTGGAAAAAGAAAAGACCAAAAAAAAAAAAAAAAGATACAGGCTAGCAGTACCAATCTGGCGATATCTACGTCAGAATGTTAGGTGAGATCTATGAACACACAACGCGCTGTTATGCAGACAGTAAAACAAACACAGACGCAGCTTATTGATTAAACGCTTATGTGAAAACTGCATGTTGTGCACTGATGTCTGCATGTCAGCCATTCACTAGAGGCGACAATGGTTAGGAAACTGCATTGTGCGAGTACGTATGTGCAGCGCGCACACTTCCAACTATACCGAGCAGCAAAAGAAAGGCGCAATTTATGGCATGATACTGACTGATACCTCGGAAAGCGTTTTACGCCCATTCAGTTGCGAAGTCATCATACAGCGGGAAGCCGACTTATTCGATGAAAGTCTTTATGAGTGATCGGATGATGATTTCGAATCCTGTTTGGAAGCCAAAAATTTGTACTGCTTTTTTCCATCGTTGTCCTGCCTTTGATATCATGATCATCCCTCTGTGTGTGTGTGTGTGTGTGTGTGTGTGTGTGTGTGTGTGTGTGTGTGTGTGTGTGTGTGTGTGTGTGTAGAACAAGGTACCAGTCAACGTCAGCGGGCGGCCATGGCATTCTGGTTGTTACACGCCCCTCGATGGTTTCCCGATCTTCACAACAAAACATACTTCATCCCGCCGCTAGACCCGGACAGTAATCAGAACGGCGGAGATACTACAGCCGGTGTTGTGCAGCGCAGTTTCACACAGACGTCTTGCTCGTGCCCATCACGAGACCCCTGTGGCCTTGACCTTCAGAATACAGACATTCAGCTGTCAGGGTATCAGATGCATCAAACCACAACCAGCGGTTCACATGAGCCCCTTCCACTCTCTGCCGATCCCTCTCCTCCAACTAAACGTCTGAAATTGTCCTCTACATCCGGGCATGTCGGTTATAACTCCTCGTGCGGATCGTGTAACATTCAGTCGGCCCAGGTGCAGACAACCGCGCCTGTAGTCAGTACTGGCTCCTTCCAAATACCCAGTCCAACACCTTCACAACAGGTCAGTGACGTCACGAGTGTACGTCATCACTTGCTGCGTTTTATCAGAGCGCTGGCGGAGAGACAACAAGAAGTGATGATGGTGATGTGGCGGTTGGATTTCAGGCGATACCTGGACCGACAGGACAACCCACTGGACGCTGCGACTACCGCCATCCTGACGAGGTCTGCTACAGGGGGGACCGGGAACCGGGAGGGAGACTTCATGATGCTTATCATACATCAGAAATACGGACTGATTGTGGTTCGAGTCACACTGGTGGGCTTCCGTATGGACGACGTTCAGGATGTAAAACTGACTGACACAGTGACAGAGGCCGTGAAAGAGCTGGGCGCTGCTGACCGTTTGCTGAAACATATGACGTCAGATCTCCAGCAGGTCAAGGTCACTAAAGCCATCATCTTGCCAAGCATCACATCTGGTCGGCTGGGACAGACCTTTAGTGAAAACCTGCATGTACAACAGGTGAGAGGAAAATTATCCAATCACGCATTTGTGTGTGTGTGTGTGTGTGTGTGTGTGTGTGTGTGTGTGTGTGTGTGTGTGTGTGTGTGTGTGTGTGTGTTTCCGTTTTCACTAATGTGGACACCTTATTATTGCTGCAGGCCGTGTGTCAGTGTCTGGGATCTCCCTCTATTACTGACGCTGTCAAAATGTGTCTGTGTGCTGACCACCTCCCCTCCATCAATCATCTGAATGACATCACAGATACGTCACACCTGACTGGTCTGAGTGAGTGGTGGAAGCGGACCGTGGTCACCCGGTGTCTACAGACGGACAGCGCTGTGTCGGGTGCAACGGAGGATGAGAGACGCCACCTGTATGAAACACTCCTGGGAAGGTGTGTGGGTGTTTGGGGGTTTAACGTCCTTTTGCACCACATACCTGGCAACGTGAGCAAGGAGGCTCGAAAAGAGGGAAAGGGGGGGGGGGGGGGGGGGTTGGTTTGTTGTGGTTGGTTTCGGTAGTGGCGAGGGGGGGGGGGGGGGGGATTGGCTGGCTGTGGTTGGTGTGGGTAGTGGCGAGGGGGGGGGGGGGGGTTGGCTGGCTGTGGTTGGTGTGGGGAGTGGCGAACACGAAATGTAATGTAATCGTTTGGTCAATTGCCAGTTTCAAGTTGACTCAGTGTGTTGTGTGTTAGTTGTTGTTGGAGTCTGATAGCAGTATTTGAATAGTTTTTTTTTTATTTGTCAGGTTTGTTGCGCGACGTAAAGCCCTAACTAACTAACTTGTTTCATATGTTTTAGTTGTTTTATTCATGTTTGTATTTTTTTTCTATTTCTTGTTCACACACACACACACACACACACACACACACACACACACACACACACACACACACACACACACACACACACTTTCTCAGTTTAGATTACAGTTTTCTATCGTGTATCATTTCAGATTCGCTGGACCTTTACAGCTCGTTAAAATCCACACCGGGACTTCAGCAACACGAGAAGTGAAACTAAAGACCAAGAAAATGATCAAACTGGCCACAAGGCTGAAACCACCGCCTGAGAAATTGTCAGCTGGAAAGTCTGTGGAAACAGTGAAACCAGAGAAATCCAGTGTTACCGCGAGAGAAACGGCACAAGACAGCGCGGGCACAGGTATTACAAGTACATCCCCGACAATACACGTGCAGCTAGAAGCCAGACAGCCAGGCAGTGACTTGGTCACCATGGAACCTCCTTCACATGACAGTGTCCATCTACGGCAACAAGAAATCCCGAAATTTACTGAAAGTGAATCGGAAGACAAGACAGACGACAAAGATGACGCAGACGACGAAGATGGTGATATAGATGACGCAGACGAAATCCACATACTCAGTCCGGCCCAAGTCCAACTACTGGACAACCTCCCACCACGCGCCTTCGTGACTGGGCCGCCAGGAACTGGGAAAAGCAGCACGCTGTATTTAGTGGGATCACGATGGCTAGGTCAGGTCAAGGACGTGCACATCCTGAGCACGTCAGAGACAAGCCGGGCCATGTCCTTCAAGCTACAGCATCAGCTCCAGTTGTCCTTGAGAAATCTCTCCCTGGGCTTGTCAGGCCGGAGTCCGCAAGTGTACCGTCATCACTTCTGCTTTATGGAGGACGAGATGGATGAAGCCATTGACGCTCTGGTGGAGGTCGCACGTGCTGCTGGGGGACAACTCTACGTCCTTATAGATGAAGCGGGACCACCGTAAGGATTTCAGTAATTCACGTTTCTAGATCTAGGGTCCATTGATCCAACGTCTAAGGTGCTTACTGGGAGGATATTCGTTAAATATTGTTATAATTGTTATTTTGAGTACGTCTAAAGAGTGGTAGGCCAGCCAATAAAAAAAGTGCGGGGGAAAAACTAGCATTTAACAATTCTCCCGTTCGAACTCAAACGACCCAGTATTTGAACACTCCTTGCTCTATTTCTGGTACTGTGATAAATGTTAGTGAACGAAAATCATTAGTATGTCTCTCGCTTACAAAGACAAGCGAACATTTTTTAAACCTGCTGCCAATTAATGAATAGTACATATATAAAGCGGTGTGTGTGTGTGTGTGTGTGTGTGTGTGTGTGTGTGTGTGTGTGTGTGTGTGTGTGTGTGTGTGTGTGTGTGTGTTTAAATCTGGTTTCTAAGAAATTTCCATTTATTCATTTGTGAACATCTCTGACTTGTCTCCCACTCCATACAGGAAGCTGTTCCCCAAGTTCTGCCAGCAGCTGGTGTCCCGCGTGCCGACCGTTCACTTGTGGGCCACGGCTCTCGAGCACGGCCTCAGACCGGCCTGTCTGACGGAGGTGCGCCTCACCATCCCATACAGATGTCCCTGGGCAGTGCTGCAGGAGATCAGCGCGTCACGAGCCTTCAGCGATGGTCACGTGTACCAGTATGACCAGAATGTGGTGGCCGCTGAGAAAGACGGCACCAGGATGAAGTATATGAAACACAAGAATCAGCGTGGCCACACAGGACACTATCCGCTAGAGTGTGTGAGGTGTGGGGAACGACTGGCAGAGCGCATGCCGGAACTGGGAGTCCGAAAGAAAGGTAAGCCTAATAAAACTAATAACCACACAGGAACACTTAATAAACCGAAAAAGGAAGGAAATAGAAAAGTCAACACTTACAAAGCGTAAAGGTCTTGTCTTGTCACGTTGTTCTGTAGTCACATTTGTACAGGGGGCATCAACTGGTCCGCTCAGTAAATTTACCAGTCGACATTTGGTGGTGATTGTGACTATCATGAATCTGAACCAGTGTATCTTGAGTCAAGTGCTGTATAGACAGTTAGCCAGCACTTCCATGGAATACAGAGAGAGATACTTGCACAGTGGTTCGTATTTTAAACCTGTAACAGCTAGAGCTCTTGGTGATGTCCAAATACATCTCTCTCATTCTATTGTTTTCCATTTGAACAGCCAATCCAGGCGAGCGTCTGTACCGAGACGTGCTGATCCTGTGTGTCCGACCTCAGGACGAGACACGTGACGAACATGGCAACGTGACGTCACAAGCCAGCGGATTGGTGCGCGGTCTGCGTGCGCGTAACGTCCCCGTGCAAGTGGTGAGACGACTCGATCCTGATGACGTCATCCGTGACGTGGCGCTGGCCATCAGCAACAGAGTGACTGTGGCGGACTACACCATGGTGGCGGGCCTGGAGCGCCGTCTTGTGGTGGGAATGGGGGCCGAGGGATTTTGTTCCTACAGTGACATGCTGGCCATGTCACGCTCCTCGGGACACTTGCTGTGGATTGACAAGGCAAACGCCAAAGTGAGGAGGTCATTTTTGGAAAGGCAAAGCAACTCGTAATGTGATCGTTCCAGTTTTTATACGTGGGCTGTGCCAAACGTTTTGAGACTTGAGGAAACTAAAGCCACTACGCTTAAAAGAATGTGACCGACGTGTAGGCCGATCGCGTCTTACATTTTGTACCAAATATCGTAAACTTTGGGCTGCTTTTATGCACTGAATTTTTCTCTATTAAATTTTATTTTAGTTTCTAGTACAGAACATGAAATTTTCCTCAGCGCATGTTTACATAAAACGGTTCCCCAAATACATTCACACGCCAACTGCTTGGGATTGTGTTTTGTAACGTTTATAACGACGTTTGATAGTGGATGCTCCAGCAGGTGCACCATTGTTCGTTGTTTTTAAGTACTGCTGATATGAAGGATGGCAGATAAAAGATATCGCAGAAAACAGTTTGAGGAAATGGATCCAGTCGGTTAAAAAAATCCATAATTTTGAGAAGAAAAAAAACCCACTCTTTTTTATGCGTATACAAAAGCATTGTCTTGATGTTAATCTGCTGTGGTCGGTCGAGGGTTGTTCGAGGGCGTATTTCATCCCTACCAATAATAAGATCTTAGGGTATGGGGCCTTATTATAACGGGGGAATAAAACTAACAGACAGATCAGGTCGATATTTTGGATCAGAGTTAATCAGAATCCGTTAAACCGCTTCTCTACTCAAGAGCATTTGAAAGTCTCACTATTTTGGGAACCCCCTCATATCAAACGATTCTGACACAGATATCTACAGTACAAACCGTCTGTTGTCGTTGTGTTGACTGTTTGAAGCACAGCTCCCAGTCTTCAATATTCTCCTTTCAGTTTTGTCATAGCCCCGCCCCCCCCCCCCCCCCCCCCCCCCCCCCACGATCTATACTACTTATCCCCCTCCCCCTTACCTCCCTCTCCTCTACCATCAGCATCCCGCCACCATAGTCACAGTACTGCTTGTTGTGTCAGACAACTTGGTCTGGAGTACGTGATCTTTCAACTGGCCTAGCCAAATATCCGCCATGCCAGTGGCTCGAACTAGCTTCATACGAGATTACTGCCTACTGCTGTTGCTGCTCTAACTCTGTGATGTGTGCTAGTAATGCACGCCCTGCGTCCTTCTAGGACTGATGTAGATCTATATATATGACAATACTTGTGTACATACTGCGATTCAGTTTGACATATCTACATATTTCCTGTTCGGAGTGCCGTAACTGTTTTAGTGTACTACACGAATTGTGTATTTACAGATTTGTAGTTTGACATTTTTACACTGGCGTCATTATTTTCCTATCTGGAGATCTGTACGTGTTTTAACGTGTCACTGATGCACTGGCGTTGGAAGTTACTTTGCCGGGGGTGGGGGTGTCGGGCGGGGGGATTCAGTCGTCAGAGGCTCGAAAAATCAAACATCAGGGACGGGGATTAGCGGGGGGTGGGGGGTGGGGGGGGGGGTAACTGACCAGTCACGGTCCATTTCAGTCAAGCAGCAGGATTCGTAATGAAGATCCCCTCTCAAATTGACAAACTATTCCAAGATATGCTGGACCAAATGCTGATAGAGTATTTTCACAATATATATCAGTATACATACCTTCATCGGTATGTACCAACAGTTACAACTGCCCGATCGTCAAATTCAAATTTATTTCTTATTTTTATATCTGTATTTCTGTAACACTTGTATGTGAAATTTCGCGCTTATGTTTGGTCTGACTGATCCTGGCCGTTGGGTTGCTTCCCTTTGGCTGCCAGTCCTGCTGTTAGGTTTACCTTCTGGGGTATAGCTTGCTCGTGATGTACCTGATGAATGAAGTTAGGTTTGCGTTGTAGCATATATGTCTGTAATGTACATGGTTTCCTGAATGAAGTTAGGTTTGCTGTCTAGCAGGTTCGTGGTGTACATGATAATTATGCTGAATGAAGTAAGCTTTGTAGCAGGTTTGTGATGCGCATGATATGCTGTATGAAGTTAGGTTTGCTATGTGGCAGGTTTATTATGTACATGATATGCTGAAGGAAGTTAGGGTTGCAAATGTAGCAGGTTTATGATGTACATAACATGTTGTATGAAGTTAGGTTTGCTATGTAGCAGGTTTATGATGTACATAACATGCTGTATGAAGTTAGGTTTGCAAATGTAGCAGGTTTATGATGTACATAACATGTTGTATGAAGTTAGGTTTGCTATGTAGCAGGTTTATGATGTACATAACATGTTGTATGAAGTTAGGTTTGCTATGTAGCAGGTTTGTGATGTTCATAATATGCTATATGAAGTTAGGTTTGCTTTGTGGCAGATTTGTCATGTACAGTATACGCTGAAATCAAGATTCAGCTATTTCAAGATGTATAACTCGTAATCCTTTAGTCCCGGTTTTGAGTCTATTTATGATACACCAGTAACCCAAGCCAAACGGACACTAAAGTGCAGACATGTACCATATAGTTACAGTAGAGAAATGCTTTGACTGAAAACGTTTTCTAGACAAAATCGTTCCACAATGATAATAACATTCCTAACATTCCATAAGGTGGACAGGTTTCTTTTTTCACACTGACACTGTTAGAGAAACTGATTTCGTCTTTTCGGCTATTACGGACTGTTACTGAGAGACTGTGATGTGTACTCACACGCTTTGTTTAGATGGTTCCAATGCTCGGGGTCATGAGTTCGAGTTCCGGCTGCGGCCAAATATTTGTCCTGGCCTTTTTCTTGTTGCCCTGTTCTTGATATTACCCATACGTGGTGGAAAAGGACGTTAAACTCCCAAATACCCACACAACCCACCCTTGGATAGATGAAAAGGGTGAGTGACCGGCCGGCCAGGATAACCCTAGGATATCCTAGGATAACCCTAACCCTATTCCCATTTATCCTAGGATATCCTAGGATAAATCGGAATGGTTCTGTAAAATCCTGCCACCAGGGCCAAGATAAATCGGAATGGTTCCCATTCGTCCGGTTCCGAAATATCCTGTGACACCGGGTTCGAGTCTCAGCCGAGGCAAGCGGGATTTTTCCTACCTAGGTCGGCTCCTAACCAGAGCGGGTGTGCTATGGGCCCAATGGGGAGGCTGTTGCCACACCGCCGAGATTCACCCACTTCACGGGTGCGACTTTGGGGGTGCTTCCGTTGGTGTGACACGTCATATGATGTGGATATTTACACGGCCAGCACCGCAGATGTCGTAGTTCCCCATCCTGGTTAATGCCGGGATATTTATGGAAGCGTGGAATGCGGCCCTGTCCCGCAGTCCCAAACGGCACGAACCTCCAATGCATCATCTTACCATCATCGTCATCTCCATCATCATGCATGATAAAAATTGCCCGAGCTTCCGAGCCCCCCGTGGATTCCACCCATTACCAGGGAGGAACACCACTGAAACCGGCAAAAAGAGTTGGGGCAGCAAAAAAAAAAAAAAAAGCGAGTTTGTAGGGCTTAACGCCGCGCGAGCAACAAACACTAATTCACTTGCCGAGATGAGAACGTTCTTTTCTACAAAGATGTGTATTTGTCGTTAAGAATGGTTTCATAATATAAAGTTTGTATACAGACTTGTGTACATAGTTCAAGTTGTTATCTTGTATCAGCGTCGCCCTTTTTGTTTAGTTTATGCAGGACATCAGACGGTACTGACATTATTTGTTTTGCCTCTTCACAATACATTGAGTATTTTCATATCTTCTTATTACGGATTTCTTTACTATTTCAAGTGTGCATTCCTTCTATACCATGTAAAGTGTCTACGATAGTTACAGTTTCATAATTATGTCTCTGAGAATTTCGGTTTTTATTTGCCTATGAAAATTGAGGTAACATTTGCCTGTAAGTATTTACAACGTCATCTACCCAGAATATTAGTACCATGATTTGCCTGTAACAACAAGTATTTGCGCTTGGTTTCTCGTTGCGTTTCAGGGCAAAATGTGCATGGCCTTGCTTTGTTTAACGTTTAAGGTTTGCGGCATGGCTTTACATTGCCCGTCGGTGCGCACGAATGACTCAGTAATGACTCGCTGCTTTGTTTGGCATGGCGTACAGCGTGTGGACTTACCATGTTATCTATGTCTGAGACATACCTCTATCTGCATGCCATGTTTGTTCATGTACGTTCAGGTTTATAGTACATGCATGACCTATTTCCCTTTGCTTCTATACAGTATGTTTGTATATACCAAACACAAAATTTAAAAACAAACATATATATTAGTAGAGTGCAGTTATCATCAATCGCTTTTGGTTACTGTAAAGACTCCAAACTGAGTACAGCGCAACATTTGCTTGTAAAACTGGTGAAAACCTGTGTGTGAAAGACTGTACGATGGAATATAGATGCGCCGTCATTAACGTTAACATTGAACTTCTGTGTAGTGTCTGGGAATCCTTCACAATCTACAGGGCGAGCACAAGAGAGCAGATGTCATATATGCACGCACTGTACATTTATTTCTTTTTTATTTTTGCTCAATTGTTTGTTTACATGGAATGGAGAAACTTTGGGGTTTTTCTTGTTGTTGTTGTTGTTGTTGTGGTGGTGGTGGTGGTGGTGTGTTGTTGTTGTTGTTGTTGTATTGTTGTTGTTGTTGTTGTATTGTTGTTGTTGTTGTTTTCAGACTGGTGTAGTAATACACGAGTGTGCCATACACGAAGCAGGGACGTTGCTGTCTCTGTGAACGTGGTACAGCGGGAAAAGTCCCATTACCTCCCCTTGTATAGTTCTGTCTTACACTGACGACAAAGGGAAACTAGACAGAAAATGAGCAGACAGTCATTCGTGCTATCATTACGGTTCCCTAACGATTTGTATCATGTGTAAACGTGATTTTTGTGGCTCACATATTGCCGCCAATATCGTCTTGCTATATTATTTTCTGTCTCATACTTATTCTCTTTAAGAACATCGCCCAAAACTCGTGAGAGGTTGAGCCCTGTCGAGCAACTTTTTGAGCTGAACAAAATTGAGACATTTGAACAGATCAGCTGCCAGAAGTTACAGGGGTTAATGCTATCATTGTCATGCTGACAGATCGTGCTGAGTTGTTTGAATGTTGAAGGACTAAGTTACACCTGACTCTGACACTGACACTTCTAATGGCACTCGTGAGAATGTTTCAAGTGACTGTTTGACTTTCAGTAGCGTGAACTTTGTAAGACAGTGCCATGTTATTATGGGAATTCAGCAGGATTCACTTTGTGAATATGTTAGTGCCATAGTGTTACTATGCTACTTTCAGCAAGATTAACTTTGTGAGCTTATTGGGGAGCTGGGGTGGTCGAATGGTAGAGCGTTGGACTTTTAATGCTCGGGTCGTGAGTTCGATCCCAACTGGGGTCAAATATTTGTGCTGGCTTTTTCGTCGTTGCCCCGTCTTTGATATCACCCTATGTGGTGGAAAAGGACGTTAAACCCCCCAAACACCCACCCACCCTTGTGAGCTTATTAGTACCTTGTTACTATGCGACTTACAGCAGGATTAACTTTGTGAGAATGTGAGTGCTACGTTACTATGCCACTTTCAACAGGATTAACTTTGTGAGAATGTGAGTGCTACGTTACTATGCCACTTTCAACAGGATTAACTTTGTGAGAATGTGAGTGCTACGTTACTATGCCACTTTCAACAGGATTAACTTTGTGAGAATGTGAGTGTTACGTTACTATGCGACTTTCAGCAGGAGTAACTTTGTGAGAATGTGAGTGCTACGTTACTTTGTGACTTTCAATAGGATTAACTTTGTGAGAATGTGAGTGCTACGTTACTATGCGACTTTCAGTAGGTTTATCTTTGTGAGAATGTGAGTGCCATATGTTACTATGCGACTTTTAACAGGATTAACTTTGTCAGAATGTATACTTCGCTCTTAGTCTACGTAGCATTGGCTGATTGTTTGATGTTTAGCAGTTGTAAGTCTGTCATATCTCCCATATAACCAGTATACTCCCATATATTCCCATAATTATACTCCCATATACTCCCATATGCTCCCATAAACTCGTATATAGTCCAGGGCCTCATATCTACGTTAGACATCTACCACTGACCGATTTATTTTCAAAATGTCCGATAACCACCTTACCAAGGTGGAGATAATAATACGTCCTATCATTTCTGCACCACAGTGGACGACATTCAGGACACATGTCCTATACTTTAACGGTCAGCCAGCACGTTATTACTGTTACAGTTCCCACGCATAGGAAGCCGTGATAGGCGTTCGTCAGAAACTGGAGGGAATTGTTTTGTATGTACACCTGTTTTTTGACATTTTGGTCTGCTTTCATCATTGTGCAATGCATGCTACATTGTAGTAATCATATTCTGAATTATTCTACATTTAGAAAGACAAAAAAAACAATCATATTCTGAATTATTCTACATTTAAAAAGACAACAAGATGGCCACCAGCCCAATATGTTGTTTCCATTTGATCACCTGCTATCGTCACGGTCGTTCTTTTGTAATGCCATGTATCCACACACACACACACACACACACACACACACACACACTCTCTCTCTCTCTCTCTCTCTCTCTCTCTCTCTCTCTCTCTCTCTCGGAATGGAAACAACTGACCGGGCTGTCACACCAATCTTGTTTTTGGAAGAGAGACGTCAAGTTGTATTCTTTGAAATCTATGACGTTTTTGCTCACTGGGATGACGCATAATACATATGGCGTAATAACTTTGATACAGTTCTTGCAATGAAAGCAGGCCCATGAAAATTGAAGTGTTGCTGCTGCGTGCGCAGTGTAAAGATCGAATTAATACCGACCCAATATGTTTAACAGACAAGTCTGCGCGGCGAACGTTTTCTAACTATGTGTTATGTCAGACATACACACGCGCGCGCGCACACACTCACACGCACGCACGCACGCGCACACGCACACACACACACACAGAGACTCGCGCGAGCCGCGTTTGTGCTCCATTGAGACCTATGTGGTGTCCTCTCACTCTGCTATGCTATTGAGTGAGAGTCAGTGGGAAAAACAAAGCACACTACATCAATGAAACTCCCGCTTTCCCCGTCTACACATAGAGAACGTCCAAAAAGTGGCGACACATCCCCAAGAAATGCCAGTATCACGTCAATCAAACATGACGTCGGAAAAATGACGCTGATACTGCCTTTTGCGTCAGTGCGCTCGTGCCTTTTCTGCGATGGATCTGACCTGTTCAGTACGTAAGCAGCCCTGCACAGCGTTCTGGGTTCTTCTTCTTTCATGAATTTGTTCTCCGTGCATATTCTGTTCATAAAGTATTGGAGTTGTATTCTGTTATATCCCGTGTCTTCTCTGCGATTGCACGAAGATGGCGACATAGTAGAAGTAAAATACACCACGTCTCAAAACAGAGGAATTCGGAAAGAAAGTGGCGAGACACCCCCAAGAAAAAACAGCATCACGTCAATCAAACATGACGCACTTACTTTACGTCAGTGCGCGTGCGTCTCTTCTTCGATGTTTGTGAGGCGTGTGGCTTGTAGAGGAAATGTGCTGTGAGTACAAATTTTCAAGTCAACTGACGATAACGGCTGCAGTGAATTTTTCTAATTTTTTTGTATATTTTTTATGGCACCCCAGGCTCATTATCTATGTATAGTAGGAGCGATTTTGAGATCTAAAGTGTG
>JACVVK020000320.1:230000-287500 GCA_018292915.2 Batillaria attramentaria | reverse complement strand
CACGCTATCAATAACTGAGAGAAGAGGAACGTTCAAGCATAGTGATTATTACAAAAATCTAATAACAAACAAAAAGGGAAAATCACAGTAATCGCTCAGTAAATCATGGCACAAATTACCAAAAGAAAGAAATTGCGATTGACTGAGTATGGCACAGATTCGGAGAAAAATATAATCTCGTATACGGCTGCTTTGCTGTCTAGGCATCAATTTACGAATAGAAATAGCACTAGTAAGGAAATAGCCAAACTGAATAGCGGGGAAAACTATGAAGTAATCCTCTAACAAAACAATTAAGCACTTCTAAAATAACAAACGAAACGCCTAATTTACGTGAATCAATTAACCTTTATTACTATTCAAACTAACGGCCAGACAAAACAAAAGGAGAGGAGGGGCGCGGGACCAAAATAAAAGGATTTTTCATAGCAACAAACACAACGTAGGATTGGGAATTCCGGAGAGAGGGGAAACCGAAAGGCTGGGCGCTAAGAATAGAATTCCACCACTGCGGTGGCTGTGTGGTCGCGTGAGTCAGAAGTTCGCGGTGCGCGCTCGCTCGCTGCAGGGCAAAGGTTACGCGGACTAGAGCATCTACGCATCAGCGAGAAGAATAATTTACACACACTAGCGCTATTGGAACTGTAAAATCGAATGAGAACTATTCTTGAAGAAATACGCTTACAGAAACTTAAGATAAAAGAACGCACTGGTTTACACAATTTATGCACAAAAGATCTGAAGCATTCAATTAGCGAAAAATAGCATTACTGGCCGCGGCGGCTGTCCACTGACGAGAATGACTTGGAAACTGACGAATCACTGAAACACCAAAACCGCATGAGACTGCGCTAACTGAATCAGTGGCAAACACTAGAAAATCACCAAAAGAACTGGGGCACTTACATTCAGCGGTCCGAGCTGGTACGTACCCAAAAGAAAAACAAAGGTAATCCACACTATTAGAGGAGAGACTTGGTCGGCCCGAGGGGGGTAATCCAAAATCGGGAGCGATCTGATTTTCGGCGGGAAAACAGGGTCTTTTATAGAGTGGCGACAGGCGCGGCTGGTTCGCGGGACAGCCTTGAAACTGACCAGCGTGCGCGCACGTGAGGGGAAGGAAGGTAGGAAAGCAAAGCAACGTGACTATTTAATCTCTACACCAAAATGAACAGGGGTGAGTGAGTGAGTTTTTAGGGCTTAAAGCCGCGCAAGCCACAAAGACTAATTCGCGGCTGAGTGTGCCTGCACTACATGAAAAAAAAAAAAAAAATGTAACGTTGGACAAAGGATGCAAACTGGTCTACGGGGCAATATAAACCTAGGACATGCAGGAGACGCTGCACCTTCATGCTAATTTCTCGAACTCCCGGTTACAAAAAAGCGTAGAAAACAAATAATTACAACTAGGTAAAACAAGGATAAATGGGACTAACTAGAAAATAACAGCAAACTAATAATAAAAACTACTCTACGGCAAACATCCTACATCTAACTACAAACGCCGGTATTAAAATAAAAATAAAAACTCAGTTCGCTACACATATGTACGTGTTTGTGTTGGCAGTGCTAGTGACGGGGGAGCACGTGAACACGGAACTAGTCAGTCAGAGTCAGATTGTGTAGAATTTAGTCATGAAATAAGGATTGTGTTTAGTACATGGTCAGTCATGGGTTCCGGCCAATGACCATCTACTAAACACAATCCTTATTTCATGACTCGACTACAGCGAGTAGTGCACAGTTGTTTTTGATATAACATATAAGTATGTCAAGACCAGACCAGTTCAAGGTGTTTTCAGGTTAAGGGGGGGGGGGGGGTAGGCATTGGCCAACTGTCACGATACACTAACAGGGATAGGGAGGGGGGGGGGGGGGGTCGGTGGGTCGGTGGGAAAGGTTGTTGGGTGAGGGCGGGGACTCTGTATTTCGCTTGGGAAGATTGGCGCTCCATTTTAATGCTGTGGTAAGGGATGGGTGTGTGTGTGGGGAAGGGGGGGAGGTGTCGTTGGGTCGGTGGGAAGGTTGTTGGGTGAGGGCGGGGACTCTGTATTTCGCTGGGGAAGATTGGCGCTCCATTAGGGATAGGGAGGGGGGGGGGGGGGGGTCGGTGGGTCGGTGGGAAAGGTTGTTGGGTGAGGGCGGGGACTCTGTATTTCGCTTGGGAAGATTGGCGCTCCATTTTAATGCTGGGGTAAGGGGCGGGGGGGGGGGGGGGTGCAGACGCTCCATTTTCTGCTTCAGTAATAGGACAGAGGGAGGTGTGGGGGAGGGTCGATTTTCAGCACTCGAAGTGTGTAAAAACTGCTTGTTTTTCCCCCGTCTTGCTTCCTTTCTTTCTTTCTTTCTTTTTTTCTAAACCCCCCTCCTCCCCCCCTCCCCCCCCCCCCCCCGCACACTTACCCTTCGTCCTGCCCTGTATGTCGCTGAATGGTATTCTCAGTCCGCGTCATCTCATCTAACGTGTGTGTGTGTGTGTGTGTGTGTGTGTGTGTGTGTGTGTTGTGTTGTGTTGTGTTGTGTTGTGTTTGCAGTTTACGATATTGGAATCTTTCCAAGCATGAGCGATGATATATGGTTATAACTCATACCTTACGAGTATCTGTTGAAGAATACAATAAGGAAGTTAGTACGAGATAAAGAAACAGACTCGAGTCACAAAATGTGTTATGATTTTCGGTAACTTTCTCATTATCTGACTGCCTGAGACCATCTAACCAACACACACACACACACACACACACACACACACACACACACACACACACACACACACACACACACACAGTGTCACACATGTAGAAACATATAGTGTTAAGCTATAGTTCGCCAGGCGAGAAAGATGGAAAACAATTACATTTATATTTGATAGTGTATTTTACACCTGACACATTGTTACCTGTCATTGTCCACAGGAACAATCTTTACAGAACCCTGAACTGTGACGTCACAACATGGATACCAACACTGGCCGTGATTCTAATGACCCTGACAGTCAATATCCACAATATGAACAGCGACAAACACATCCCCCATCTCTCTCACAGCACGTGTATCACTCGGGATACCCGCCACCAGTCACTGGGTATGTCCGCCAGTCACGTGACCAGTCCGTCACCCAGGTTGTGGATCAGCCCGGCCACCCTGTGGTCACCCAGCACCTGTATCCACCGAGACCAGTCACCCAACACCTGTATCCACATGACGTCACACAGACTGCTCACACTGGCTATCCGCCCAGTTACCAGCCAGTCACACAAACCAGCTATCTACCCTTTCAGACTACCCATACTGGCTATCCGCCCAGTTACCAGCCAGCCCCACGAACCAGCTTTCTACCCGTTCAGACTACCCATACTGGCTATCCGCCCAGTTACCAGCCAGCCCCACGAACCAGCTTTCTACCCGTTCAGACTACCCATACTGGCTATCCGTCCAGTGGACAGGTGGCCTCCCTACGTAGCTATTTACCGGCTCGTGAAATGAATCACCCACTATCAGTCACCCACCGTCCATTGCCAGTCACCCACAACGTGGATCAGTGGTCCACAGGATCAGGAGAACAGGCCATGAACAATACCCCTGCTGGTCGTCAGGTAGAGGGCGGCACTTCAAACAGTAGTGATGAACCAGACGATAATGTTGATGCTAATGATGATGATGATCCAGATTCCGGTGTTGTGACGTCAACCATTAGTACCGCTCCACCCGGTCCCTCGCTGCCGGCATCAGACTTACCAGAGAACATACAGAGAGACCTGGCTACACTGTCCACTCTCTACAGAAACACCGCGCACATTGTCAGGCGACACCAGGATGGGACGGACACCAGGGAATTCTGTAATCACTTGAAGGAAATACAAACTGCATGTAAGAGTTTGAACAGTAACTGCTACAGGTTAAACGACTCTCAGAAGAGGACAATGAATGATCTGCTGATAAGAACCGGGATCGTTGACCTGCTGTGTGAAGTGATGGCGGACGGACTCGAATCAAACAACGACGCGACATGGGACGGGGATCAAGACACAAATGCTACAGTCATAGCGGCCGATGGTATTAGGGCTTTCCACTGGATTACCTATCTGCGTGAAGTGTGGTGCAGAGTGTGTGATGACGCCCGTCTGTTGCCGGTGTTGCTGAAGAAACTCAAGGACTGGTACCGGCCCCACATGGACAAGACTCTGAAGGTAAGAATAAATTATGTTGTCATGGTACCGGCCTTACATGGATAATATTTTAAGACTCTTAATGTCAGGAAAATTATGATATCACAACACCGTCCCTCACGAAGACAATAAGTACACTTACTGTCAGTATAATTAAATATGTTGTCATGGGGACGGCTCACAGGGACGATACGTACGCTCACTGTCAGTATAATTATGTTGTCATGGTACTGACACTCACGGGGTGATTGCTTACGCTGACTGTCAGTATAATTATGTTGTCATGGTACCCGACCCTCACAGGGACAATATGTACACTCACTGTCAGTATAATTATGTTGTCATGGTAACGACATCGAGTGAACTAGACATTCACGCCACGTGCGTATTTGTTCGTCATAGTATCGGTCTGTGTACGACACATTTTCGAGGAAAAGATTATTGTATGGCGACGATTTTTTGTGTGTGCATTCTAATTTCGTTGTTTATAGACATTGGTTTTCGGCATACATTTGGCTCTGTTTGCAACAAAATAATCTGAGCAAATTAGGCCGGCTGATGAGATAACATAATTCTACAAACTTTGTACAAAATCCGCCAGAGTTTGACGCGTCATTTATGTCAGACATTTCAAGCATTGAGCTCTAGCGAACCCTCTTCCTAGGCCTCCCCCTCCCGCCGCGAAAATTACAAACCCCCTTCCTTCCCCGCCTAACCCCGTCACTCAATAAAGTCGTCAATACTCAATATGACTATACTATACTAGGTTCTAGCAAATACTACTGGGCATGTGTAGCACGGCTTTTCTTTTTACATCAGCATGTAGGCCTACTGAAGAAGGAAATACAGTTACACACGTTTGAATAAAATGGGAATAAACTGTCCTCTCTCTCTCTCTCTCTCTCTCTCTCTCTCTCTCTCTCTCTCTCTCTCTCTCACACACACACACACACACACACACACACACACACACACACACACACACACACACACACACGCACGCACGCGCACACACACACACACACACACACACACACACACACACACACACACACACACACACACACACACACACTTCGCTGGCCTATGTAACGGACAAACTTACTCAGTCTCATCAGGCCAAAGAACACAAATACACGAGGCCTCAAAATGCCTATACATTCCCTATTAGCTTCAGTACACAGTACTACTTTACTAACCAAGGTAGGTCTTCCCTCACGCTCTATCCTGCACGCATTTCCGCGTTGGCACCAGATATTGTTATGCCCAACTGACCATCGGTATTTCGTAACACACACACGTACATGTTTGCTGTTCAGTTTCCGTAACAAAGCTCGTTATCTGTGTCTAATGTGTAATGCGTGCATTAAATTCCCAGGACAGAGTATCGGCTGTAACTTTCTGATAATCAGTTTTAGATCATACTGCTAGGTAACAAATGAAAGGAGCATAATTAAGTTTTCGTTTATCGGTACTCTTTCCAGAGACATAAGAGAAGAAATCCTACATATCGGCAAACGGTGCCCACGGAAAATGTAACCTGTACTCATTTCACACAGGTGACAATACTCTTGTCCGAGGACACTGAGGGCAATGCTGATATCACACGGGAGACGTTTTAGTCCGGCCGAACAAACATCGAACACGGCTCAGGCACGAGCCGGATAAATAAAAGAAAAGACATGGTGTGGTTGTACCTCACACGAGGAACACGGAAAAACGCATTGTGCGGTCGTGTTCGTGTCGGACGTGTTCGGACTTAAAAATCTCCCGTGTAACATGAGCAGAAACGACTCCGTGCCAAAACATAATATATCCGATTAAAAACACTGACCTACTGTACCTAGTAGGTATGAATGTATTACGGGGTGGGTTCGGAAGTGTAAGAATACACGCACTTTCTTGATCACAATTCGGGAAACATCATGCCGTAAGAACTTGTAAAACCAAGCGTGAGTTTCGGTGAATGTTTAAATAACCAAACTATACTAGGTTCTAGCAAATACTACTGGGCATGTGTAGCACGGCTTTTCTTTTTACATCAGCATGTACTGAAGAAGGAAATACAGTTACACACGTTTGAATAAAATGGGAATAAACTGTCCTCTCTCTCTCTCTCTCTCTCTCTCTCTCTCTCTCTCTCTCTCTCTCTCTCACACACACACACACACACACACACACACACACACACACACACACACACACACACACACACACACACACACTTCGCTGGCCTATGTAACGGACAAACTTACTCAGTCTCATCAGGCCAAAGAACACAAATACACGAGGCCTCAAAATGCCTATACTTTCCCTATTAGCTTCAGGCGTCATAGTCACCCTAAAATCCTTCACTCTAGAAACAAAGACCACCATGCACAGGCCATTCAAGGGCACACACCTGACAGGAGTTTCACAAAAATTCTCCTTTCTGCTCAGGCCTCACTGGAGAACTGACAGTCTACTTTCTGTTTAGGCCAGGAAGTCGCTTCATCAACACTCCGCTCGCGTCGCTTTTGCCACTCTCCAGCGCAAAAGTTCCCGGGTTCACTGGCACTTTGCCTCTTGTTGCGCCCCCTGGCATGCATCTCGGCTTACAAAATACAAAAATCACGAAAATCACGCTTTTTCATGACAACCAAAATCATTACAAACTGGCACACTCGCCAAACGGTTCTCCAAATAAACACTGCACGTGACCCCAAGGTCAATTTGTCAGTGTCCTGACGCCAGCAACAGGTCGGTCATTCGTCATCAGATATGAATTCCCAGTTTAAAAAAAAAAGAGCGGCAGTAGATCACGGTCCAAATTCATGTATGCTGATTATTGTGAGCACCTACTTAGACAGGCGTCAAGGGAGACGACAAGTGGAAGAACAGCAAACGCGGGGTAGCCTCCCTTCGACCTCAAAGAGCGTGACGGATCACGTGGAAGATTTTCACTCACATTCTGTGAATTGTATAATTACATCATTAGAGTTCCTACAACATAAAGTGGCACGAAGGCCCCGGGATGAGCAAGAATTTATTTGAAAATTTTACGCGCAGACTCGTTTTGCGGTGCCTACCTTGCCTTCACGTACACAATCATGTACAGTTATCAAGTGAGCACAAATCTAATTCTATACCTGACAGGAGGGACCGAGGAACGGAAATCAAGTACACACTAGTCTAAGCATGCAGTAAACACGAGAGAGAAAAATTGCTGGCGCCGTTAAAAATGGCGAAGTGCTCCTCCCGGGAGAAGCGACCCGCATTTCCTATACTAGAGTAGCGGGGCATAAGAAATACCAACATTAATACTAATAGCAATCCAGGGGCGCCGGAACCGGGGGGGGGGGGGGGGGGCAGGGGGGGCAGCTGGCCCTCCTGTACCCAAGCAGGGGGGGCAAGAGTATCTTTTTGCCCCCCCCCCCTCCTGGAAAATCAGGTGACTATGGCAAGAGGGGGGGCAAAGCCATGGTCTTGCCCCCCCCCCCCCACCCCTTCCCCTACCCCGGCACCCTCCCCCTACCGCTCCTCCTCATCCCACCCAACAGAGAACTCATTTGCCTGCGCAGTATCTGATCCCCCCCCCCCCCCCCCCCCCCGCTTTTCACTTTCTTCGGGCAACGTCCTTCCTTTCACTGGCTGCCTCTGGTTCGGAAAGGTTTTTGTCTGCGCAGCATCTGAACGCCGCCGCCACCCCCCCCCCCCCCCCCCAACGTCCTTCCTTTCACTGGCTCTGGCCTTCCCCCCTCTGAGATTCTGTCCCCCCTCCCCCAAACATCTTCCGGCGCCCCTGCAATCATGGAAACTTATTGGTACAAGGGACTGATTTAAACTTTCACTGCATGATATGTTCCCAGCATAAAAGACGCCTATACTGAGTGAAGCGGCATATAGCACACAGTTTCATGATTGTATAGCTGAATAATAAAAATAACTGTACAAACACATGCGACGATTTGTTTATTTCATCCTACTTTATTACTAGTTTTATTAGCACTGCTGCAGGTTATGGTAATGACTCTGTCCAGTGTTTGAGAAATTTCAATTTTCGTACCAGCAAAAAACAGGATTATGATTTTCCAGAGGAATTATCTCGTTTCCATGTCATTTTAAGTGTTTGTATTGATTTTGTAGATTCTGGATTTTTTTTTAAACATTAAAAAATCCCGTAATAATTACAGCTGACTGGTTAATTCATGGCAGCATTTTAATAAACTGGACTTAAACACCGGCAGAACACAACAGACTCAGATGAATTTGTTTCCTTGTCATGTGACGTAACAGTGGATCCACAGAAATGACGGATCGATGCGTGCATTCCCAGGACAGAGTATCGGCTGTAACTTTCTGATTATCAGTTTTAGATCATACTGCTAGGTGACAAAATGTATCAGCTAAAATGAAACGAGCATAATTAAGTTTTCGTTTATCGGTACTGTATCCAGAGACATAAAAGAAGAAATCCTACATATCGGCAAACGTGCCCACGGGAAATATAACCTGTACTAATTTCACACAGATGACAATACTCTTGTCCGAGGACACTGTGGGCAATGCTGATAATATCACACGGGAGACGTTTTAGTCCGGCCGAACAAACATCGAACACGGCTCAGGCACGAGCCGGATAAATAAAAGAAAAGACATGGTGTGGTTGTATCTCACACGAGGAACACGGAAAAACGCATTGTGCGGTCGTGTTCGAAGTTTGTTCGGACTAAAACATCTCCCGTGTAACATGAGCAGAAACGACTCCGTGCCAAAACATAATATATCCGATTAAAAACACTAAGCTATTGTACCTAGTAGGTATGAAATGTATTACGGGGTGGGTTCGGAAGTGTACTTTCTTGATCACAATTCGGGAAACATCGTGCCGTAAAAACTTAAAAACTTGTAAAACCAAGCGTGAGTTTCGGTGACTGTTTAAATAACCAAACTATACTAGGTTCTAGCAAATACTACTGGGCATGTATAGCACGGCTTTTCTCTTTACATCAGCATGTACTGAAGAAGGAAATACAGTTACACACGTTTGAATAAACTGTCCTCTCTCTCTCTCTCTCCTCTCTCTCTCTCTCACACACACACACACACACACACACACACACACACACACACACACACACACACACACACACACACACGCACGCACACACGCACGCACGCACGCACGCACGCACACACACACACACACACACACACACAACACAACACAACACAACACAACACAACACACACGCGCGCGCGCCCACACACGCGCGCGCACACACCACACGCACACACACACACACACACACACACACACACACACACACACACACACACACACGCACGCACGCACACACACACACACACACACACACACACACACACACACACACACACACGCACACACACACACACACACACAACACAACACAACACAACACAACACAACACACACGCGCGCGCGCCCACACACGCGCGCGCACACACACACGCACACACACACACACACACACACACACACACACACACACACACACACACGCGCACACACACACACACACACACACACACACACACACACACACACACACACACACACACATGCGACGATCTGTTTATTTCATCATACTTTATTACTAGTTTTATTAGCACTGCTGCAGGTTATGGTAATGACTCTGTCCAGTGTTTGAGAAATTTCAGTTTTCGTACCAGCAAAAACAGGATTATGATTTTCCTGAGGGATTATCTCGTTTCCATGTCATTTTAAATGATTGTATTGATTTTGTAGATTCTGTTAAAAAAAAAAAACTGCCGTAATAATTACAACTGACTGGTTAATTCATGGCAGCATTTTTATAAACTGGACTTAAACACCGGCAGAACACAACAGACTCAGATGAACTTGTTTCCTTGTCATGTGACGTAACAGTGGATCCACAGGAATGACGGAGCGATGTCGATTCGTATACAGTTTGGCCGCTTATTTATTTATTTATTTATTTTTATGCTTCTTGTTTTTTCAGTTTGTTTGTTTCATTGTTTGTTTGTTTGTTTGATATTGTTGTTGTTGTTGTTGTTCATATCTGATGCCGAGACATGTGCGCCAACATGACCAGTCAGTAAGAATGAGACACTGAGTGTGACTGTGTTACCTACACCACCATCAGTCAGTGTGATGATGTTACTTACAGAAACTACAAGACAGCGTGATCAAGTCCAGTCTGCGCATCATCCGCTACATCGCCGGTCAGGACGACAAGAGAGAGCGACTCCGTCAGCTGGGTGTGACAGGCGTGATGGTCAATTTCCTCACGTCGCCTGACAAGGACTGTCGGTATGAAGATGGCGTGCTTGTTGAACTTCTCCAGATTTCGTTCATAATAATAATAATAATAATAATACGGATTAATTTCGGGTGTTGTCATGTCACTTCTCCCCAATATATTGTATACCATGGCTGTATTACAACATGAAATAAGTTGAAAGGAGAGTTTCGAAAGATTAAAAAAAAAAAAAATGCAACAAAACACGTACCCGGTGATGTCAATATTTCGGCTTTATCATTCGTGCTTCCTCAGGTCCAGTGTTCAAATATACGTCTGTACACCGACACAGTAGGTTGGTATGGTGACCGACGTCTAGCGTCACAGGACTAAATAATATCTAGGGTATTTAGGATTTTGCGTTGTTTTTGAATGGTCAGCCCATGAAAGTTGCGTGTATTTATTAAGTAATTACTCGCTGCGTTTCCGTTTGTTCAGGAAACACAAACGTAAACGCACCCACCCATCTCCCAACCCCCAAACAAAAAACCTATATAGTAGAAAAAAGGGTGTGTTCTCATTCATCAGTATAGTACGGATGTTGATACGGCGACCACAAGAAAATAAAATCGTATCGGAGACCGGAGTGATGTTTTAATTTTCCTTTTTCCCCATGAAAACGGACAAGCGGGACCTAAAACGCCATTTCCTCCACCATGCCCCATCCACGTGCTCATTAAAAAAAAAAGAAAAAAAAAAGGGTCAATCATTTGGGAACCTCCCCATGCAGCAAGGTCAACATTTTCAGCAGAACTATTGTATTATTATATTGTATATCCCTGCCTGCATCCCTATGCCTGCCTGCATCCTCCCACACATTCCTCTCATTCCCCCCTCCGCCCCCCCCCCCTCCAGCCCCCGCCAAGTAAGAAAAATCTATATCCCCTCCTCAATGTTTCTATTGGTGTTGTTGTTGTTGTTGTTGTTGTTGTTGTTGTTGTTGTTGTTGTTTAGTCCTTTCCTTATAATGTATTTTTAAATCACACAAAGACATAGATAAGCTGTGTTCGTGTTTGCGTTTCCGGACAGGTGGAAACGCGGCCAGACAGTTTGCTGTTCACATAAAGGCCCTAGTTTTCATATTTTTAGGCTCACAGTTCGCTCTGAGCTATTTTGGTGCTGTTTAGCATCACACCACTAAGACACGCGCACAAATACACGCACAGACAGGTCTGCGTTCAGCTGATTAAAACCAAAACACCGTGGCCGGTGACAGTGTCGTATACGACACTCGACCTTGTAGCTCCGGACGGCTGAGTTTTCTTCATTCGCACGGCCATCAAACATCAGTGTGTTGCATTCAGAGCTCTACTAATCACTAAGAGTTCTCAACACACAGGCGTGGTCACAAGCGCAGCTGTTCCAACTTCCAAAATAAAAGTCTTCCCGTGGAACCCTATAGTAATGGTAACAACAGCGCCTTTAAACGAGCCCTAATTATGTAGTACATGTAACAGTTACGTAACTATGTCTTTGGTCCTAATTCACGAGCCCTTACCATAACGAGACTGTCAGTCGATGACGAATACTCGCTATACGAGGGCTGTTCAAATATTAATGGGAATGGGCCTGCCATTTTATAAGTAAACGTCGCACAGAAAATAATTTTATACCAAAAGAAAATCTGGCTCAAGCCCTATTAACATGCAGAAAAGAATGATGACATCATGATGCATTTTAGAGTATGACCTCATTAAAATCGTCATCCAAACTGCTGAGCCAGAAAACCATGGACGCCGAGAATGAGCATTTTCGCTTCTACACATTCGTGAGGCAAAAACTCGGAGACAATGGCAAGAAAATCCTTCAAGATTTGCAAGCTGTTTTTGGAGCCAAGTGTGTCGGTAAGAGCACAGTTTACATATGGGTCGAAGCTTTTCTAACTGAACAAGGGCCTTCAAGCTCAGGTACCAGTCCGGGCCGTCCGCTCTCAGCTCGGAACGAAAGAAACATTACCCTTGTGAAAAGCCTGATTGACGAAGACCCACATTCGACCATACGCGAGTTGAGTGAAGCATGTGACCTCTCTATCGGCACCATACACAGCATTCTGCATGAAGATCTTCAAATGAGAAACTTGGCTGCAAGATGGGTACCCCATCTCTTAACTGACGAACAAAAGAAACGGCGGGTTGATTGCTCATGCCAACTGCTTCAAGATTTTGAGCCAAATGGACCAAAACGCCTGTGTGACATAGTGACCGGTGATGAATCTTGGCTCACGTTTTACGGCATCCCCAACAAACGCTGCAACCGGGCGTGGGTAGGCCCAGATGGAGACCGACCAGTTGTCCTGAGGCCAGGATTTCAGAGCCGGAAGCGTCTTTTCTCTATTTTTTTTCAGCACCCAAGGCGTCGTGGCTCTTGATATTCTTCCGGCGAAGGCTGCCATCACTGCCACGTACTATACCAAAGTGGTGCTCCGGAAAGTGGTGGATGCGATCTGCGAGCAGCGCCCAACCGTTGGAACCTCAAGGACCTTAATGCTGCATGACAATGCAGCCCCCCACAAAGCCAAGATCACCACGACCTTCCTAGAGGAAAGAGAGACCAAAGTCTTGGCCCATCCCCCCTACAGTCCGGACTTGGCACCGTGTGACTTCTGGCTCTTTCCTATCTTGCAAGAGCGACTCGCTGGACGCAAGTTTGATCGCATCCAAGACTTCTCAAAAGCCGTGAAATCAGAGCTCGAGGGTATCCCGAGGGAAGAGTACCAGAGGGCGCTTCATATGTGGCGAACAAGACTGGAAACGTGCATTCGGGCCAAGGGTGAATACTTCGAGGGGACGTAGAAGTTTGGAGTCGATCCGATGCAAGACACGTGAGTAATGGCAGCATTCCCAATAATATTTGAACAGCCCTCGTATTCACCCGTGTGTTACTACAGCTTCTCCGGCAGACTGTGTAAAACAGTTTCTCACCTGTGGACAAGCCATGAAACAAAATGGTTCAAATGTGACCGAATACTACCAAGGGCGCTTATCAGACTGTTACGATCCGCCAGTGAATAGGTGGCTATCGCCCTGAGAATATTGTTTAGTTCGTTGACCCCCAGAGATACCGAATGGTTTACTGCATGCATAGTGAAAGGTGGTTGAGTTATGCTGAAGAATAAAACGTGCATTACAGACACATGGACAACGATGGCCGTATGGGTTCAACACGATATGATAATTATGCTTGTTGTCGATGTTGATGTTGCTGCTGCTGCTATTGTTGTTGATGTTGATATTGATATTGTTCAAATATTTGTACAAATTATGTGTTCATGCTGGTACGCGTGTTTACTTTTCACTGTTTCCTCGACCCATCTTTACACACGTAAAGCAGAAACACTGATCAGTCTGTACGTGTGATGTTTGTTTTCCTGTTGTCATTCATTCTGTACACAGGCGGCTGGCAGTTATGACACTTCGTGACATCGTGACCAAGGAGGGCGACAGGCTGGAATCCACACAGATTGTGACGTCATTCTGTGATATGCCAGAACATGGTGACTTCGCGTCATGGAGAGGTAGGTCATGTTCCGGATCTTGTCTACTGACCATAGTGATTACAGTGTCCACACATAGTCATTGTACAAGCTGCTCTATCAATATGACAACATGTAATGTGCAACATCATTTACAGTCAACATCACTTTCAGTTATGGGCATAACGTAAAACATGCGTAATGAAATATGGGGTTTAGTCTGATGTCAAACGTATCCGTCTACGACTTCTAGTCTGTTAACTGTTCAACTGGTCAATATTACATTGAGTACTTCTGCTGGTTGTGTATATCGTGTAAAAGGTAACAGATTTTTTAACTTTTGTACAATAAACAGTTGTTGATGGAACCGCCTGGATTTTCAATGATATGATTCTACGTTCGACACAATCATAACACACCCATAAGATCTCTCCCCCCTCTCTCTCTCTCTCTCTCTCTCTCTCACACACACACACACACACACACACACACACACACACACACACACACAGAGAGGGGGGGGACACCACTTTATTTGTAAGCTCACTTTACACACACTGGGCTGAATATCGAAGTTACCCAGTAAACACGTGTTCTGCGTCCCGTCCCGTCTTTAGTGCCAGTGTTATTATGAGTGTACACACAGCTGTTTGTCTCACGACACTCTGATACGTTAGGATGTCAAAACATCAACACTTGTTAGATCAGCTGAAGCTTCTATTGATGAATGTGTTTACAGACTGGTGGGGCAATGCCGTCATCATGCGTGTGCTGATACAGAAGGAAGCGCTACCCATGCTGATGGGCCGAGTCTGGGAGGTGGACAGTGAAGACAGTAAAGACAGTGAGACACCATATAATGCATGCATGACTTGACTTTGGAATAAGGACACTCTCGCTATAACAACATTGCACAGTCGAAAAACGGAAATTTGAGTGATTTTGTGGACACACATAATCTTACCTCTACCTTCCCTCCTTGGTAATCCGTAGTGCTTTCTGAGCATGACTGACTGCGAGTCGTGTACTTAGCGTGTCCGCGAGGAACACCAGACAGAAATAGTAAGTGCGCGAGTTACATGTACTTCTCAGTCCAAAGCTGGACACACACAGGTGGTTACACACGGGCCCGGGGAGTTAGGACTCTGTCGTCTGGATTGAAGTGTGGATGTTCTGTGTCCCTTGTCTCTGATGGCGGACAGTCGTTGTAGTCAGTCTTCCTAAACTGTCTCAGTGGTAGTCGTGGTATCCGGGTGCCTGGTGTTTCAGATTTGCCCCTTTGTACTTTCTTTCGGCGTGGGGGGGAGTGGGAGGGAACGGGGGGTTGGGGAGGGGGGTGATATGCTGTTGGGTATCGTTTGACTATAAACATCAAGCTCCGTACAATGAAACCTGTCTAGACGTTTCCTCTGTAAGACAAACCTTGTCGGAGAAGGCCACCAAGAAATTGTAAATAGTGTAAACTGATATACCAAAGTAAAGTAAACAGGTAACGCAGTCGAACTGCTGATAAGTCACAGATTTGTTTTCACACACACACACACACACACACACACACACACACACACACACACACACACACACACACACACACACACACACGGATTGTATCCATGTTTGCCAACAATTCATCAAGGATGTGCTGATACAGAAGGCATTGCTACCCATGCTGATGAGCCGAGTCTGTCGACGGCATTTAACACAGCAAGACACCATACAATACACTTTATTTGGACTAACGGCCCTTTTGGTATAATGATATGCAAGGTCGTAAAATGGAAAACCGACCGGTCCTGAGGGCATACTCATGCTGCCCTCACCCACCATATGCTCATCCTTGGTCATCCGTAGTCAGTACTTTCCGAGGATGTCTAAGAGTCATGTACTTAGCGAGTGTAGGAGTAACACCAGACAGAAATAGTCAGTCCGCGAGTTACTTCTCAGTCCAAAGCTGGACACACACGGGCTCAAAGAGCTAAAGTGAGGATCGATGTTCTGTGTCCCTTGTCTATAATGACGGACAGTCGTTATTTTCATTCTGTCAAATGTAGTATTACGAGCGGGAAGGGGGCTCCGATTTGTTTACTATATGTTGTATACTTTGTTCCAACTGACAGATGGGACGGGAAGGGATGGAGGAGGGACGGGGAGGGGGAGGGGCTTGGTGTATACGTATGTTGGAAAATATTAAACATAATGAAGCAAAAACAAATGTAATATTAACCGATGGGAACCGATGAAGAAAGGCTGATAAACAAAACAAAGATTTCGGGAAAAAAAGAACAGCGTGCAGGCAGATGATAATAAAACAGAGAAAAAAAGCTAAAGAGCAAAAAACCAAAACCTGGCAGATTAGAGTCGGTTGGATTCCAATTGAATTTTGTTCTTTGAGCTTCCTGCTAGGAAGGTCGGGGGGTGAAGAGAGGATGGGATGGGTTTGCGGATACCCTGTGGCCTTGAACCAGCTGCAGGAACTTCCAGCCTTAGCAACCTGTCTGTACGCTGGCTCAGCTACTGATCCACCGATAGCACGTGATGCTGGCTTACAGTGCCGATGAGACCTTCCCACGCTTATGTTTCATAAAAAATAATTTCCTCTTGTCTTGTTTCCTTCAAGCGGATACCTCGAGGGTATTATACATAGGCATACCGACTAAACGTAACACAGCTGCTGGGTGACAATACTGAACACACACACACACACACACACACACACACACACACACACACACACACACACACACACACACACACACACACACACACACACGCACGCACGCACGCACGCACACAAACGCGCGCGCGCACTGCTCGATAGTCACATTTGAAGTTGGGAACGAGTTTGTGATGAGATAAGACGCTGGACAGTTCCCCGTGTATTGTGTTGATTCTGTCCTGTTGTGTCTGTTTCACAGCCGCCCTGGAGAAGATAGATTACCTTTGTTCGTCTGAACACGTAACTGCTGATGTTCGACAAGAGTTAGTGGACTTGGCAAAGGAGATACAGTGCGATCACTTGGAGTCCGGACGGTGTCAGAATAGGGCCGGTTACATACTGAAGGAACTCACATCACGACAGGGGGCGACAACCATACATCGTCAGCATAGTACTTCTGCCGGTGAGTACAAGTATTCTGCATAATTATGTTCATTATATTTTGATGATGGGATATAATTATGTATAATTGCATGTGTGTACGCAGAGACGAAACATAAAAAATGTAACAAACTCTGTGTGTGTGTGTGTGTGTGTGTGTGTGTGTGTGTGTGTGTGTGTGTGTGTGTGTGTGTGTGTGTGTGCAGAACAAGGTACCAGTCAACGTCAGCGGGCGGCCATGGCATTCTGGTTGTTACACGCCCCTCACTGGTTTCCCGATCTTCACAACAAAACATACTTCATCCCGCCGCTAGACCCGGACAGTAATCAGAACGGCGGAGATACTACAGCCGGTATCGTGCAGCGCAGTTTGACACAGACGTCTTGCTCGTGCCCATCACGAGACCCCTGTAACCTTGACCTTCAGAACAGAGACTTTGATCAATCGTCAGGTGATCAGACACCTCAAATCACAACCAGAGGCTCGCATGAACCCCCTCCACACTCTGAAACTGATCCCTCACCGCCAGTTAAACGCCAGAAACTGATCTCTACACCCGTGGATGTCGCTTATAAGTCATCCTTCCCATGTCGGTTTTGTAACAGTCAGTCGGTCCAGGGGCAGACAACCGCGACATCAGCCATGAAAGGTCCTTTCCAAACACACTTTCCTTCAACTTCACAGCAGGTCACTGACGTCACGAGTGCTGAGGACATACGTCATCACCTGCTACGTTGCTTCAGAGCGCTGGCAGAGAGACAACAAGAAGTGATGATGGTGATATGGCGGTTGGATTTCAGGCGATACCTCGACCGACAGGACAATCCACTGGACGCTGCGACTACCGCCCTCCTGACGAGGTCCGCTACAGGGAGGACCGGGAACGGGGAGGGAGACTTCATGATGCTTATCATACATCAGAAATACGGACTGATTGTGGCGCGAGTCACACTAGTGGGTTTCTGTATGGACGACGTTCAGGATGTAAAGGAGAAACTGGCTGACACAGTGACAGAGGCCGTGAAGGAGTTGAACGCTGCTGGTCGTTTGCTGACACACATGACATCAGCTCTCCAACATCTAAAGGTTACCAAGGTTATCATCTTGCCGTGCGTCATTTCCGGTCAAATGGCACATACAGTTGGTGACAACCTGGATGTACAGCAGGTTAGAAAGCTAGGGTTGTAAACAGGCGTAATGATAGCACACGTAATAATTTCATATTTTTAACGGTAATAAATATTGCGCTAATCGTACAGAGGTGTGTGTGTGTGTGTGTGTGTGTGTGTGTGTGTGTGTGTGTGTGTGTGTGTGTGTGTGTGTGTGTGTGTGTGTTCATTATGTTCTTGGCGGATGTATTATGGGCATGCTGTTTTTAAGTGCACGCCTGAGTTGGAGATTTCCCCTTTTTTGTGTGTAAAGATGTGTCTATGTGCTGACCACCTCCCGACCACAAGCCAGCTAAGTGACGTCACAGACACGTCACACCTGATTGGTCTGAGCGAATGGTGGAACCGGACCGTGGTCACCCCATGTCTACAGACGGACGGCGCTGTGTTGGGTGCATCAGACCGTGGCGAAGAAGAGAGACGCCGCGTGTATGAAACACTACTTTCATGGTGGGTTTGAACTCTGTATCTACAAGTGCAGGAAACCGATTATCGGCTGCTTTTGTGGGTAGGGTATTTTTTGTAGTTTAAGGTAGATGACAGGGAAAAAGTTGTACATCATGGTCTCAGGCAGCTGCTCAAACCAACATTTCACAAAGTCATACGTTGTTCAGCTAATGACTTGTCCCCTGGTGACGTCAGTCAGTGTCCACCGGCGCCACTTCAGATGTTGCTGGGTTATTTCACACAAAATGCTTGCTGCCGTGTCTGAGTATCGGCGCGAAGTTTGCTACATTTGTTTAGTTTCTTCTCTCTTGATTCAGCGTCCTGTGTCAAGCCCCAGTGCCATTCCTCTTGAAACAGTTTGCAGACGACTTTTCTTTCCATTTGACAAACACTTTCTTTAGATTAGAGAGTACAGCATCTACAACACCTGGAGAAATGCGTGCTGTTTTTTAGTAAAAGTTTCACAGAGATTTGAAACCAGGTTTTGGGTGTTGTTGTCTTCGGCAGTTGTTTCTGTGTATCCGGCGATCTGAAGATGATTTGTAATTGTAGCCTTGTTATTTGGCTAGTACAGTAGACGTACCAAACTGAAATGAGTACAAAATTAAAAGAACAGAATTGTAAACTGTTTCGTTGAGAGTAACAGCAGTAACACTCAGTCGTTAATGCAGGTACAAACAGGTGTAAAGTCTTCCCGTGTTGCTTACCGTTTACAGGTTGTGTGGACCACTGACTATGGTAGAGGTGCCGGCAGCCACGGCAACAACCCGAGAGCCGACACGACAGGCCGAGTCGCTCACAGTATTGAAAGCATACAGGAAAGCCAAATCCAATCTTGAGCCAGCACGTCCGTTCACAACAGACGTACCAGTGAACACAGCGCTTGCAGCAACACGAGCATCACCAATACTTGACACTGTTACTGGTGACAATGTCGGCACCGTGACGCACTTGACACGAGCGACGTGTATGACGCAAGAGAGGCCAAACAGACAGAGGCAGACACTTGACAGCAATTTCCAAGTACCGGCACTAATGATGCCTAATTTTCCTTGTGCTGATGTAGCGAGGCCTCAAGTCAATGAACTTGGCGACATGGAACATGACGTCACGGAGAGTAATCCATCTGATATGATTACTGAACATGAGAACATCGAGAATGAGACAGACAATGTTGCTGACGTGAGAGAAGATGTACTTTTCCTCAGTCCGTTTCAACTGCAGCTGTTTGAAAACCTCCCACAGCGAGCATTTGTCACGGGGCCACCAGGAACAGGGAAAAGCAGCACGCTCCATTTAGTGGGGTCACGGTGGCTAGGTCAGGTCAAGGACATACACATCCTGAGCACGTCAGAGACAAGCCGGGCCATGTCATTCAAGCTACAGCATCAGCTCCAGTTGTCCATGAGAAATCTCTCCCTGGGCTCGTCAGGCCGGAGTCCGCAAGTGTACCGCCATCACTTCTGCTTTATGGAGGACGAGATGGATGAAGCCATTGACGCTCTGGTGGAGGTTGCACGTGCTGCTGGGGGACAACTCTACGTCCTTATAGATGAAGCGGGGCCACCGTAAGGATTTCAGTAATTCACGCTTCTAGATCTAGGGTCCATTGATCCAACGTCTAAAGTGCTTACTGGAGGATATTTGCTAAATATTGTTATAATTGTTATTTTGATTACGTCTAAAGAGTGGTAGGCCAGCCAATAAAAAAGTGCGGACAAAAAAGCTAGCATTTAACAATCCTCCCGTTCGAACTCAAACGACCCAGTCTTTGAACACTCCTTGCTCTATTTCTGGTACTGTGATAAATGTTAGTGAACGAAAATCATTAGTATGTCTCTCGCTTACAAAGACAGGCGACCATTTTTAAACCCTGTTGCCAATCAATGAATAGTACACGTTTAAAGCGTGTGTGTGTGTGTGTGTGTGTGTGTGTGTGTGTGTGTGTGTGTGTGTGTGTGTGTGTGTGTGTGTGTGTGTGTGTGTGTGTAAATCTGGTCTCTAAGAAATTTTCATTTATTCATTTGTGAACATATCTGATTTTTCTGCCACTCCATACAGGAAGCTGTTCCCCAAGTTCTGCCAGCAGCTGGTGTCCCGCGTGCCGACCGTTCACTTGTGGGCCACGGCTCTCGAGCACGGCCTCAGACCGGCCAGTCTGACGGAGGTGCGCCTCACCATCCCATACAGATGTCCCTGGGCAGTGCTGCAGGAGATCAGCGCGTCACGAGCCCTCAGAGATGGTCACGTGTACCAGTATGACAAGAATGTGGTGGCCACTGAGAAAGACGCCACCAGGATGAAGTATATGTTCCACAAACACCGAAAAAATCACGCTGCGGGTTATCCGTTAGAGTGTGAACAGTGCGGGAGACGACTGGCTGAACGGCTGAAGGAGTTCGGTGTTGCTGTCTCTGATGGTAGGTTACTCTGTCAGTTGTGTTCTTGGTAATATGTCTGTTGTGTGACTTTATAGTTTGACCTCGAACACGTTCGACACTTTGAACGGCTTCAAATGGCTGTTGGCGGCAGTTTTTAAATCCAGGTTTCTCAACAGTCGCAGTGCGCGTGTAAGGGTTTGACTGAGAAGTGGGTGTGGTGTGCGCGTTGGGCGACGGCAGTCACAGCTTTGATGTCGGGTTTACTACATAGTCACATCTATTTAGTGTTCACGTTTCTAACAGAGGAGTAGTGTGCATGGTGCACCCTCAGAGAAGGCACGCCTGGTGTTCTCTGGCACATGCTGCTGGTTCCTTTCACTTTCTAAAGACTGAGGATTTTTTTAACGTTACTTCTTTTATGGAGACATTAAAACTGTCTGACATCTTTCTGTTGCTTTTATCTCACAGCTCCGGGCAGCCGTCAGTACCGAGACGTGCTGATCCTGTGTGTCCGACCTCAGGATGACTCACGTGACGAGCATGGTAAAGTCACGCGTGCCAGCGGGTTAGTGCGTGGTCTGCGAGCGCGTGGTGTCCCCGTGCAGGTGGTGAGACGACTCGACCCTGATGACGTCATCCGTGACGTTGCGTTGGCCATCAACAACAGAGTGACTGTGGCGGACTACACCATGGTGGCGGGCCTGGAGCGCCGCGTTGTGGTGGGAATGGGGGCCGAGGGATTTTGTTCCTACAGTAACATGCTGGCCATGTCACGCTCCTCGGGACACTTGCTGTGGATTGACAAGGCAAGGGCCGAAATAAAGAAGTCATTTTTGGCAACGCAAAACAGCTCATAATATGGTCATTCCGGTCTTCAGGCCAGACGGTTCTGTTTGTCTCTGTGTTGGTTATTTGTAGTGCAGCCCCCGATCTTCAATATTCTGTGTTGGTTATTTGTGGCACAACTCCCGATCTTCAATATTCTGTGTTGGTTATTTGTAGCACAGCCCCCGATCTTCAATATTCTGTGTTGGTTATTTGTAGCACAGCCCCCGATCTTCAATATTCTGTGTTGGTTATTTGTAGCACAGCCCCCGATCTTCAATATTCTGTGTTGGTTATTTGTAGCACAGCCCCCGATCTTCAATATTCTGTGTTGGTTATTTGTAGCACAGCCCCCGATATTCAATATTCTGTGTTGGTTATTTGTGGCACAACTCCCGATCTTCAGTATTCTGTGTTGGTTATTTGTAGCACAGCCCCCGATCTTCAATATTCTGTGTTGGTTATTTGTAGCACAGCCCCCGATCTTCAATATTCTGTGTTGGTTATTTGTAGCACAGCCCCCGATCTTCAATATTCTGTGTTGGTTATTTGTAGCACAGCCCCCGATCTTCAGTATTCTGTGTTGGTTATTTGTAGCACAGCTCCCGATATTCAACTTTCTATGTTGGTTATTTGTAGCACAGCCCCCGATATTCAACTTTCTATGTTGGTTATTTGTAGCCAGTGCAGCCCCAGATTTTCAACATACTGTATGGTTATTTGAACCACGTCCCGAACTGCAGTATTCTCTCTTCAACTTTGTCAGACTCCATCCCTATGCTGTGTCGATAATACTCCCTATCCCTCTAGCACTACCACACGACCCCACCCCCACCCCCACCCCTATCCCCGGCCCCCAACTCAGTGTCCACCACCACCACCACCATCACCATCCCTCTACCATTGTCACTTTACTGTCTCGATTTACAATCATGCAATAACAACTATGACAGCTTGACTCGGAGCACGTGATTCAAGGCCATGCCACGTATCGGCCGTAGCTCGAAGCAGTCACAGAATAAATTGAATGTGACAGACACTCAGAGAGTTACTGCCTTCTGCTGTTGCTGTTCTAACTCTGTGATATGTGCTGGTAGTGCACGTCCTCCTTCCTTCTGGAACTGATGTAGATATCACATTTTTCATGTACATGTTGCGATCTTCACTTCTTGCCTAGGTCCTGTGTGGAGAGCTGTATGTTTTTGGTTTTTTGTTGTTGGGGTTAGTTTGTTTGTTTGTTTTTTTGTTTTGTTTTTTTTTTTTTTTTTTTTTTGGGGGGGGGGGGGTTAAGTGTACATAATTTAAGGCATTCACTGTTTTTGTGCATACAGAATCGATACTTGTATTTTCACATGTTTATACATGTACATAATAATTTTCCTATATGGAGAGCTGTACGAATTTTTGACGCGCGTCATGTTGTGTGATTGTACAAAGACATTTTTTGTTTCAACAGTTAGCTGTGTTTTCGTCTGTGGCACACTGTGTCAATATTCAAGTTCATTTTTTGACAGCTAGATCAGTAGATGTGTGTGTATGTGTGTACAAGTTTGCCATACTGTGTGATTGTACCTGTAGAGAGTTCATTTTAAAATCACGCCTAGGTCTGCATGCTTTGACGTGTGCAATACTGTGTGACTGTAAAAAAGAGTTCAGTTTAGCAGCTGAATGTGTGACTGTGTGACTGTATTCAGAGTTCATTTTTGACAGCAAACTACATGTCTTCATGTATGCCACACTGTGTGACTGCTCCAAGAGTTCAGTTTTAACAGCTAACTATATGTCTTCATATATGCCATACTGTGACTATACAAAGAGTTCATTTTTAATGACTAACTATATGTCTTCATATATGCCATACTGTGACTATACAAAGAGTTCATTTTTAACGACTAACTATATGTCTTCATGTATGCCATACTGTGACAAAGACTTCATTTTTGACAGCTAACTGTATGCCTTTAAAAGTGTGCCACACTGTGTGGCTGTATACAGTGTTCATTTTGTAACAGCTAACTGTATGCCTTTAAACGTGTGCCACACTGTGTGGCTGTATACAGTGTTCATTTTGTAACAGCTAGCTGTATGTGTTTGAAAGTGTGCCATACTGTGTGGCTGTATACAGTGTTCATTTTGTAACAGCTAGCTGTATGTGTTTGAAAGTGTGCCATACTGCGTGGCTGTATACAGTGTTCATTTTGTAACAGCTAGCTGTATGTGTTTGAAAGTGTGCCATACTGCGTGGCTGTATACAGTGTTCATTTTGTAACAGCTAGCTGTATGTGTTTGAAAGTGTGCCATACTGTGTGGCTGTATACAGTGTTCATTTTGTAACAGGTAGCTGTATGTGTTTGAAAGTGTGCCATACTGCGTGGCTGTATACAGTGTTCATTTTGTAACAGCTAGCTGTATGTGTTTGAAAGTGTGCCATACTGTGTCACTGTGGCTGTATACAGTGTTCATTTTGTAACAGCCAGCTGTATGTGTTTGAAAGTGTGCCATACTGTGTGGCTGTATACAGTGTTCATTTTGTAACAGCCAGCTGTATGTGTTTGAAAGTGTGCCATACTGTGTGGCTGTATACAGTGTTCATTTTGTAACAGCTAGCTGTATGTGTTTGAAAGTGTGCCATACTGTGTGGCTGTACAAAGGGTTCATTTTTGGCAGACAGCTCTGCGTGTTTTGACGAGTGCCACTCTGTGACTGTACAAAGGATCCCTGTTTAGCTGTACATGTGGCACCTGTGTGACTGTACTAAGAATTCTTCTTTTAACAGCCAGATGTACATTTCTCATTTACCTGTTCCATACAGTGTGACGGATGATGTAGATGAATACTGACATTGTTAATTGTTCATTCCCATGCCCCACGTTCTAACACTGTCACTTGTTCAACCGTACAGGTTTTAAAGTGTGCCTTACTACGTAACTGTACAAAGAATTATTTTCATTTTTACTGTGTTAGTTCCATGTGAATGGTGATGTTGAAGAATGATTAGCTGGTCAATGTTAAGTCCCACCTTCCACGCTCACACAGTTCCGCTTGTTCAGCTGTTCATTTCAAAATGTTACTTACGGTTCTCTTTGTGTCTCTGTTTATGTTACTTACGGTTCTCTTTGTGTCTCTGTTTATGTTACTTACGATTCTCTTTGTATCTCTGTTTATGTTACTTACGATTCTCTTTGTATCTCTGTTTATGTTACTTACGATTCTCTTTGTATCTCTGTTTATGTTACTTACGGTTCTCTTTGTATCTCTGTTTAAGTAACACTTGTATTTGTATTTTCATGCGTATGTTTGATCTGACGAGATCGTGGCCGTTGGGTTGCTTCCCTTTAGCTGCTAGGCCTTCTTGGTTCATACTTTGGTTTCCTCTGTAGCAGGTTTGTGATGTAGATGATATGCTGAAGGAAGTTACGTTTGCTATGTAGCAGGGTTTTTTATGTACATGATATGCTAAAGGAAGTTACGTTTGCTATGTAGCAGGTTTGTGATGCAATCATATGCTGAAGGAAGTTAGGTTTGCTATGTAGAAGGTTTGTTATGTACATGTACATGATATGCTGAAGGAAGTTAGGTTTGCTATATAACAGATTTGTTACGTTAGTGTAACCCATGAGTGATCGGGGAAGACACATTCAGGATGACCCTCGATTACAGGAGAGAGGAGTCCGTGTCTAGTTACGTACATTGTACGCTGTATGAAGTTATCGTTGCTATGTGGCATGTTTGTGATGTACATGATATGCTGAATGAAGTTACGTTTGCAGGTTTGACATTTCAAACACTGAAATTATCTTTGCCTTGGTAGCAGGTTTATGGTGTACATTATACGCTGAAATCAAGACTGATTCAGCTTATTCAAGATGTATAACATATAATCCTTTAGTCCCAGTTTTGAGTCTAGCTATGATACACCAGTAACCCCAACCAACCAGAAACTAAAGTGCAGACCTTTTTCTGTACATAATTCAGGTACAGAAATGCTTTGATTGAAACGTTTTCGGAGAGAAAATTGTCCCACAATGATAATAACATTCCTAACATTCCATAAAGTGGACAGGTTTCTTTTTTCACAGTGACACTGTTAGAGAAACAGATTTTGTCTTTTTCCACTGATCACCAGCTGTTACTGAAATACTGTTGTTGTCTTTTTTCTGTTTTTGTCCATGTGATGTTTACTCACACGCTTTGCCTGGATGATTTCAATGCTCGGTGTCGTGAGTTCGAGTCCCGGCTGCGGCCAAATATTTGTGCTGGCCCTTTTCTTGTTGCCCTGTTTTTGATATTTTCCATACGTGGTGGAAAAGGACGTTAAACTCCCAAACACCCACACCACCCACCCTTGCCTAGATGAAAAGGGTGAGTGAGTTTGTAGGGCTGAACGCCGCGCGAGCAACAAACACTAATTCTCTTGCCGAGATGAGAACGCTCTTTTCTACAAAGATGTGTATTTGTCGTTAAGAATGGTTTCATAATATAAAGTTTGTATACAGATTTGTGTACATAGTTCAAGTTGTTATCTTGTATCAGCGTCGCCCTTTTTGTTTAGTTTATGCAGGACATCAGACGGTACTGACATTATTTGTTTTGCCTCTTCACAATACATTGAGTATTTTCATATCTTCTTATTACGGATTTCTTTACTATTTCAAGTGTGCATTCCTTCTATACCATGTAAAGTGTCTACGATAGTTACAGTTTCATAATTATGTCTCTGAGAATTTCGGTTCTATTTGCCCATGAAATTTGAGGTAACATTTGCCTGTAAGCAATTACAACGTCATCTACCCAGAATATTAGTAGCATGATTTGCCTGTAACAACAAGTATTTGCGCTTGGTTTCTCATTGCTTTCACGGCAAAATGTGCATGGCCTTGCTTTGTTTAAAGTTTAAGGTTTGCGGCATGGCTTTACATAGTTCGGGCTAACCCATGAGTGTTCGGGGAAGACACATCCTGGCCTCGATTACAGGAGAGGGGAAACCATGCCTAGGCTTTACATTGCCCGTCGGTGCGCACGAATGACTCAGTAATGACTCGCTGCTTTGTTTGGCATGGCGTACAGCGTGTGGACTAACCATGTTATCTATGTCTGTGACATACCTCTATTTGAATGCCATGTTTGTTCATGTACGTTCAGGTTTATAGTACAGTCAAACCTGCCAAGGCGGTCACCTGTATAAACTATTCCACTGTCTAACCTGGTCACCCCAGAGGATCCCCTGGCATGCTAGCTGTTGACATGCCACCCTGGATAAACCCGGCCACCTGTCTAAGGCGGTCACTTTGATCCGGTCCCTTGGGTGACCGCCTTACACAGGTTTGACTGTACATGCATGCCCTATTTGCCTTGGTTTCTGTGCAGTATGTTTGTATATACCAAAAACAAAATGTAAAAAATGTATTAATATTTTAGTAGAGTGCAGTTATCATCAATCGCTTTTGGTTACTGTAAAGACTCCAAACTGAGTACAGCGCAACATTTGCTTGTAAAACTGGTGAAAACCTGTGTGTGAAAGACTGTACGATGGAATATAGATGCGCCGTCATTAATGTTAACATTGAACTTCTGTGTAGTGTCTGGGAATCCTTCACAATCTACAGGGCGAGCACAAGAGAGGAGATGTCATATATGCACGCACTGTACATTTATTTCTTTTTTATTTTTGGCTAAATTGTTTCTTTACACGAAGGGAAAACGTTTGGGGTTGTTGTTGTTGTTGTTGTTGTTGTTGTTTTCAGACTGGTGTAGTAATACACGAGTGTGCCATACACGAAGCAGGGACGTTGCTGTCTCTGTAAACGTGGTACAGCGGGAAAAGTCCCATCACCCCCCCCCCCCCCCCTCCCCTTGTATAGTTCTATCTTACACTGACGACAAAGGGAAACTAGACAGAAAATGAGCAGACAGTCATTCGTGCTATCATTACGGTTCCCTAACGATTTGTATCATGTGTAAACGTGATTTTTGTGGCTCACATATTGCCGCCAATATCGTCTTGCTATATTATTTTCTGTCTCATACTTATTCTCTTTAAGAACATCGCCCAAAACTCGTGAGAGGTTGAGCCCTGTCGAGCAACTTTTTGAGCAGGACAAAATTGAGAGATTTGAACAGATCAGCTGCCAGAAGTTACAGGGGTTAATGCTATCATTGTCGTGCTGACAGATCGTGCTGAGTTGTTTGAATGTTGAAGGACTAAGTTACACCTGACTCTGACACTGACACTTCTAATGGCACTCGTGAGAATGTTTCAAGTGACTGTTTGACTTTCAGTAGCGTGAACTTTGTAAGACAGTGTCATGTTACTATGGGAATTCAGCAGGATTCAATTTGTGAATATATGTTAGTGCCATAGTGTTACTATGCTACTTTCAGCAAGATTAACTTTGTGAGCTTATTGGGGAGCTGGGGTGGTCGAATGGTAGAGCGTTGGACTTTTAATGCTCGGGTCGTGAGTTCGATCCCAACTGGGGCCAAATATTTGTGCTGGCTTTTTCGTCGTTGCCCCGTCTTTGATATCACCCTATGTGGTGGAAAAGGACGTTAAATCCCCCCCCCCCCCCCCCAAAAAAAAAAAAACACCCACCCACCCTTGTGAGCTTATTAGTACCTTGTTACTATGCGACTTACAGCAGGATTAACTTTGTGAGAATGTGAGTGCTACGTTACTATGCCACTTTCAACAGGATTAACTTTGTGAGAATGTGAGTGTTACGTTACTATGCGACTTACAGCAGGATTAACTTTGTGAGAATGTGAGTGCTACGTTACTTTGCGACTTTCAGCAGGAGTAACTTTGTGAGAATGTGAGTGCTTTGTGAGAATGTGAGTGCTACGTTACTTTGTGACTTTCAATAGGATTAACTTTGTGAGAATGTGAGTGCTACGTTACTATGCGACTTTCAGTAGGTTTATCTTTGTGAGAATGTGAGTGCCATATGTTACTATGCGACTTTTAACAGGATTAACTTTGTCAGAATGTATACTTCGCTCTTAGTCTACGTAGCATTGGCTGATTGTTTGATGTTTAGCAGTTGTAAGTCTGTCATATCTCCCATATAACCAGTATACTCCCATAATATTCCCATATACTCCCATATACTTCCATATACTCCCATATGCTCCCATAAACTCGTATATAGTCCAGGGCCTCATATCTACGTTAGACATCTACCACAGACCGATTTATTTTCAAAATGTCCGATAACTTTCTTACCAAGGTGGAGATAATAATATGTCCTATCATTTCTGTGCCACAGTGGACTACATTCAGGACACATGTCCTATACTTTAACGGTCAGCCAGCACGTTATTACTGTTACAGTTCCCACGGATAGGAAGCCGTGATAGGCGTTCGTCAGAAACGGGAGGGAATTGTTTTGTATGTACGCCTGTTTTTGACATTTTGTGTCTGCTTTCACCATTGTTCAATGCATGCTACATTGTAGTAATCGTATTCTGAAGTATTCTACATTTAGAAAGACGAAAAAAAAAACCGCTACCAAAAACGAAATGCCTGATGGTTTCATGTCAATATTTCGGCTTTGTTGTCTTAATGTTTCTAAATTTTGACTTTTTTGTTCACAATTTGTTACCTTTAACTTTATTGTGATTGGGGCTACTGCTGCCTCACCACTGGCCATGCCTGGACATGTCCCCATGATACTGTAGTAAACTGACTACATGTAAACCATCCTCTCGAGCAAGCTGCAACACACACACACACACACACACACACACACACACACACACACACACACACACACACACACACACACATACACACACACACACACACACACACACACACACACACACACACACACACACACACACACACACACACCTGACATGTTCAATTCACGTGTGTAGTTAATGTAAAATGGATGGAGAATTCCATGTTGATGAGCCGTGGGCGATGCTTGACTGAACCTTTGATCGAAGTATCCCATATCAGTACTATCAGGAAGTTTATAACGAGACTGTGTCATTCAGCGTCATTGTTTCTATATTCATCTGTACATGTTTGCTGGAAATGTTTACTGAACTTCCTTTAATAGTTCTGTAGCTTACGATTAAACTACGAATACGCTTGTTAACAGTTTTCGTTTGATTGATAGTGTGTGTGTGTGTGTGTGTGTGTGTGTGTGTGTGTGTGTGTGTGTGTGTGTGTGTGTGTGTGTGTGTGTGTGTGTGTGTGTGTGTGTTCAGAAGATGAAGAGAAACGAGTAGGAAAATGGAAGAGGGGGGTGGGTGGGTGTGTGGGAGTTTAACGTCCTTTTCCACCACGTATACGGAAGAGGAGCATGTCCAGATAACTACACTGTGTAAGAACCATCACAACCTTCTTCATTATGCATCACTGTCAACTTGCCTGATAGAGTTTCGTCGGTTATATATATCTATGTATATGTCTGAGATACAAAGCAACAGTAAAATACATCACTGACTGACTTCACTAACATGTCCAGCAATATAATTATGGGCAACAAGTACCAGCTTCACCTTCTCAAGTTGAGTGGCGCCCCCCCCCCCCCCACACACACACACACACACATTCCCCCCATCACCCCGGTGCGGGGAGCCGGGGTGGCCGAATGGTAGAGCGTTGGACCTCTAATGCTCGGGTCGTGAGTTCGTAACACACACACACACACACACACACACACACACACACACACACACACACACACACACACACACACACACACACACTGACTTCCACCTCCCCATGCCCTCACCCTCGCCCACCAATCATCCACGCACACACCCAGACACGCCGCACGCGCACACACACAAAAATTAATCTGCTTTGTCGAGAATCTGCTTTCACTGATGTTACTTGAAATCCGATACGGCTTAGCCCGACAGCGGCACTTTTAATTAAAATTAATTAATGTCTTTCTTACTATGTCTTGTTTTGTTCTGCATTGTTTTTTCTAAGTTTTGCATTGTTTTGTCTAAGTTTTGCATTGTTTTGTCCAAGTTTTGCATTGTTTTGTCTAAGTTTTGCATTGTTTTGTTGCGTGTGATTTTTTTTCCCCGACAGAGTTATGGTGTCACTTCCCCTTTGATCCCTGTCATCCGAGACAAGTAATGACTCGAAATTAATGAGATTAGTGATTAGTCAACTAGAGATTAGTGAACGCTCAAAATAGAAACGGAGATTCCCGTAGTTACGTTATGTTCACTGCAGCCGTTATCGTCAGTTGACTCGAAAATTTGTACTCAAAGCACATTTCCTCCACAAGCCACACGCCTCACAAACATCGAAGAAGAGACGTACACGCACTGACGCAAAGTATGAGCGTCATGTTTGATTGACGTCATGCAGGTTTTTCTTGGGGATGTCTCGCCATTTTCTTTCCGAATTCCTCTATATTTGGAAACGTGCTGTTGTATTTTACTTCTGCTATGTCGCTTTCTTCGTGCACTCACAGAAAAGACACAGAATACAACAGAATACTTTATTACTCCAATACTTTATTAACAGAAGATGCGCGGAGAACAAATTCATGAAAGAACAAGAACCCAGAACGCTGTGCAGGGCTGCTTACATACTGAACAGGTCAGATCTAGAACATTCCTCAACTTACTGGAACTTCCAGTGGAAGGTTCGAAATTTTTCCAAGGTGACGTAATCTACTGACGTTACTGCAACAGCATGTTCTGGGATGGTCTAGAAATTTCCATCGAATTGTAGTGGTTTTTCGCGATCTGTGTGTGTGTGTGTGTGTGTGTGTGTGTGTGTGTGTGTGTGTGCCAGTGTGTGTGTGTGTGTGTGTGTGTGTGTGTGTGTGTGTGTGTGTGTGTGTGTGTGTGCCAGTGTGTGTGTGTGTGTGTGTGTGTGTGTGTGTGTGTGTGTGTGTGTGTGTGTGTGCCAGTGTGTGTGTGTGTGTGTGTGTGTGTGTGCCAGTGTGTGTGTGTGTGTGTGTGTGTGTGTGTGTGTGTGTGTGTGTGTGTGTGTGTGTACGTGTCATTTGTGTAATAATGGAACTGAGACACAAATCTCAACTCCAAAGAGGGAACCGAGGTGTATGATGGAACGTTCCCACATTGCACTAAGTGCAAAATCGTGTTCTACGCCCTGAAAAACGTATAAAAAATTGATTGTTTGCAAAAATTTGGAAATGTCCCCATTTTGCACTTGTGCGACTGTGTGACTTTTAAACACTTTACACACGTCTCGTGTTTACATCAAAATTTTGTGTTTTGATTTCCCTGTTGTCACACACATTTGCCTATGGGTTATTTCGGGTTATTTGCATCGCACACTTTAATATCCTTCAAAACACATGCATTTAAAGTCAAATGGTCTCAGCAGAGGATTATACTGAGCCATAAAACACTGTTTTCTGCACCGGCGATTAAACCCAAATGCTGCATGTAAAGTTGGGACGTTCCGTGTTCACATCAAAATTCTGTGTTTGGGTTTATCTCTTATTACACCCTGTTGCCTATGGGTTATTTCAGGTTATTTGCATCGCATACTTCAATACGCTGCAAAAGGCATACACTGAAGGCCAAAATGGCCTATGTGGAGAACTACACTTAGCCAGAAAACAATGCCTTCCGCACCGGCGATTAAACCCAAATGCTGTATGTAAAGTTGGGACGTTCCGTCTTCACATCAATATTCTGTGTTTGGGTTTTTCTGTTCTTACACACATTTGCCTATGGTTTATTTCAGGTTATTTGCATCCCTCACTTTAACATCCTGCAAAACACATGCATTCAAAGTCAAATGGTCTCAGTAGAGGACTATACTGAGCAAGAAAACACTGTTTTCTGCACCGGCGATTAAACCCAAATGCTGTATGTAATGATGGGACGTTCCGTGTTTACATCAAAATTCTGTGTTTGGGTTTATCTGTTATTACACACATATTCCTATGGATTATTTCAGGTTATTTGTATCGCACACTTTAATATGCTGCAACAGACATACATTCAAGGCCAAATGGTCTATGTGGAGAACTATACTTAGCCAGAAAGCAGTCATCCGCACTGGCGATTAAACCCAATGCTGTAAAGTTGGAATGTTCTGTGTTCACATCAAAATTCTGTGTTTGAGTCTCTCTGTTCTTACACACACTTGTCTATGGGTTGTTGCAGTTTAGTTACATCACCCTATGTGGTGGAATAGGACGTTAAACCCCCAAACATCCACCCACCCTCAGTTTAGTTACATCGCACTCTTTAGTATGCTGCAAACGATTCAGTCAGTCAACCGATTGCTGCAAGCGAGGCTTACCGGCACAGAGCTAAATAAACGTGAAGGGCTCAATCTGTCTCTATTTTTAATGCAAGTCTGTGGTCAGTGAAAAAAAGAGAGGGTGGCGGGGGAATAGCTGAGCGCCACTTAAGTACCCATTGGGTTACATACTAGCTGTTGACATGCCATCCTGGATAACCCGGTCATCTGTCTAAGCCGGTCAATTTGACTCAGTCCCTTGGGTGACCAGCGTACACAGGTTTGACTGTAAAAATAATATATTATTATTGTTTTCCTTATGAGTCTCAGCTTCATCGGTATTCACACATTCCATTATTACTGCATTCAAACCACCCTCCACACCCCCAACACCCCACGCCACAGTCAAACTCGCAAACACCACCCACTCCACACCACAGACTCTTTCCCTCTATATTTCCCTCCCCAGAACTCTATCTCACATACAAACACAACCCGCCTAAAAGACATACAAACTAAGTGCATAATTTGATGTAAAATCGCACGGTTAACACCAACACTACAGTCAAACTTGTGTAAGCTGGTAACTCCTAACTCAAATCACAAATGACAGAACAAACCTTCAGTACCGTACCCCACTTATACCCAAGAACACATTCACCACTCCCACCGATCTACAGCCTGAACCCTCAGAGTAGGACATTTGTACACTGACCAACTTGCACACACTATTCAACCCATAACGGCCCCACATACCTCACATGCACACCACCACGCCATTTTACAGGCTTCAAGGTACAGACGCCATCCAGCCCCCTCCCCCTCCAAACTCCTCTCCAACAACCAACATACAGTAACGACAGTTCTACCCCACTATATATGTACCAAAACCTGCAGTCCACTAACGACACCCATGCAGGCGCAAGAAACATTAAAAAATCACAAGCCTACCACCCCACTGTTACAGGCATAACACCTTCTGACACCCAACAATCACTTCCTACATTCCTTCAACAGCACTTAAAACTATCCCCACAAGTAATCCAATTGCCATTGTCTACCAATTACCCCCCCCCCCCCCACCCCCGCTGTCTGGTGCAACAATATTACAATCCAGTCACCACAATAACACACCACCATATCTAATGGACAACCACTTTCGCACAGTTGTCTCTTTCAAAGTCATTTTGATCTTCACATATATGGTTGGTTAATTGGGATTTAACGACCCCACCACAACGAAGTGATAAGAAAATGGCCAGCGTTCCAAAAATATTATTTTAAAGAGACAGGTTTGCTCTATATTCTAAGGCAGTGTGAAACAGTCCGCTACTGTTGTTAATTCCTGTTTTGGGGTGCAGGTAAAGAACTAAGACAAAATCACTGTAACACTTAAATTGATATTATATTAAGAGCCTGCAAATAAAAGATCACCACCCAATGGTCAATGCATGAAATCACTTTCTATACCCCGTTTTCGTCTGTCTGATTTCCAGTAAATAGGGGGACGGGATAGCCGAACGGTAGAGTGTTGGGGTTTCAATGCTCGGGTCGTGAGTTTGAACCCCGGCTTCGACCATATTTTGTGCTTGCCTTTTTCTCATCGCCCCATCTTTGATATCACCCATATATGGCGGAAAACTCCCAAACACCCAGCCGCTGAATTGTTGGGGGTTTTGTTTTGGTTGTCTGGTGGTGGGACATTACTGTTTTCGCGGTCTAAGGGTGTGGGATTTGTTATTTGCGTGCCATAATAGGATGCTTACGACACATGCAGTGTGTATGAAATACTTCCATGTGCATAATGTGGGTAACCTTGGCCTGAGGGGTCAAGGTCACAGGAATAGGGATGAAAGGGAAATAAGACAACCAGTAGAACATTTGCTTTATCTGCATTGAATGTTGCTAAGAATACATTTTCGGAATAACCTCTGGTGTTACACAGCACTTTCAAGCTTCGCAATTACAAGCTTCTCTCGTGCACACACACACACACACACACACACACAAACATCTCCGGGCCTTATATACAGTAACGGCATTCTAGTACATTCTGGACCACTCTTATAACAGAACCAATCAAAATCAAAGCGTGAATCACATTATTGCTATTTTAAAACTAAAGAAGAATCCAGAATAATCAAGTACCTGCCCGCCGAACCTAGGCGCGTTATATAACACCTTCTAATCGTAAACAGGTCAGAACAAAGCGATTTGCACGAGATTTCCGAGCGACTGAGCCCTAGGCCCGAAGTGCATACCGTCGCCCGAGGGTAAAAGGGGGCAGCCAAAACAAGGTCACCACTTCTCGAATACTCGTGATAACAAAAGAAACTTCTGGATCACGGGAAACAGATTTACATTACTATAAAAGAATATAAACTAAACAAAGCGACTTCTCTATCTCACCAAAGCTACAAAAAAAGCATTACAGCTGTTATCCTACAGCATACAAACAAAATATAAACAAGAGGCACAGCCACGCTCGTAACACTGGCATATGCTTGAAAGTTATGCTGTCTTCCCACTCCCCCCCCCCCCCACGCCACCTGAAGCAAAGACACTTTCTGGTGACTTAATATGATGAAAGTACACATACTGATTTCAGTCCATGTCAAATTCCACAGTAATGTGTTTTGTTGTTGTTGTTGTATGTTTTGATTTTTTATTGTTGGATTTTTTTTAGTTATACAATCAGATACATAGTTTTCGACCGTGCTTTACTCAGAGAATTTCTTTGACACCTAAAGCCATATGGGTGGTCAGAGAGAGACGGAAAGAGATTTTTGTTTTTCCAGAGCGGATTTATTAACACAACAATTACTAAGCAAAATCAAGAGCCTGTAGTAATGCTCAGGTGGAACAAATAACCCTTTCCTTTGCAGAACTATTTGAAAAAAATGACAGTTTGTGGGTACAATCAGTCTTAGGTTTACTGTACACATACCCCTCATTTTATATTAATAACAGTATAATATCTGAAAGGATATTGAATACAGAATGCAATGAGCACAAACTTATCATCAATGGAAACAAACGGGGAGACAACTGTATCCCAAAGGGACACCATTCATCTATTTCTAGCCTCATGTTTGATTTTCAAAGCATATTTGCCAGTTTTATGGAAATATTCATCCTGAAGCAGTGAAAGTAAAAGTTGAACCTTGTTATGTACATTTCATCCACCAGTGTGCAGATTTACCCTGCGAGTCAGTTCCAAAAGATAAAACATTTCGTGATGCTGTGCATGGTTTCTGTTTAGTCCTCATTTGTACTGACCTTGCATGTTATTTCACAGACTGTTCAAACACACACAGAACACTTTGGTATGCAACTGACTTCAGCTGTACTGCAGGCTTACTGCATTTACTGCTGGTGATGTCTTTCATGAGATCTATCTCTATATTGCCTGAGGTCATACTTGAAACACCTATGTACAGACCACTGAGCACATGCGACACAGCAAAATGCACAGTGTGCCCAGCTTTTCGGGCCCCCCACCCCTCCACCCTTCCTGCTGCACCAATGCACACACCTCTGTCTAGCATACAGGTTTGTTCAGTGCTCTGCAACAACATGACAAAGTCCAGGGAAAAGAATATCCTAAAAGTCTATCATGATGCAATCAGCAGGGGGAAACACAGCAGGACCATTCTCACCTTCGTAGACTGGTTACTGTCTGTGTATATGTTTATCCAAACAGCCGTGAGATTCAGATCTAACGCAGCACTCCCTCTAGTTTCACTCCGTTGCCTCCCAGTACTGCCTCTACTCACTCCTCTCCGACTTTCCTGGCCTCCCCACACAGAACACATCTGCCACCTCCCACTGGCACTCGATTAGCGTTGATTGATCACCTTCTCGTTCCCATCATCAAAGTTATTTTCTTCCAACTCTTCTGCATGTCCGATGGTATCAGGAAAACCGCTGTCCAAATCTACATATCTTGCTACACTCTAATCTTCACTTTCTGCACAACTCCCCGGGATATTGAACAAAATTCGATGATTACCCCTATTACGTAATGATCGTGCCGCCATCTTGTTGATACTAACATCTAAACTTACGAAAAGCAGCATAACTGGCAAACCGACATCTTTCAAACCCACGTGCTTTGCCAGTTTTGCAGCCCTGTTTTTCGTAAGTTTAGATGTTTGTATCAACAAGATGGTGGCGCCATGCCCACACCGGTATGCAATTCGTCACGAATGACGTGCATACAACGGCTTCCCCGTGATTCCCACACTGCTGAAAATGGTGACTCTTGAATCTGTCTATAAGCGGACTTGCGAAGGAAAGGCATAAAGTGTGACGTTACTGCGATGGCAGAGTGACGGGGAGGTGGGGGAGCTCTATGTGTACTCACAATGGTCGTGGGAGGAGGGGAGGGGGGTCTGTTCTGGGCTGTGCTAGACTCTTTTAAGAACATATCATGTAACACTAACGACCAAAAAACAACAAAACAAAACAAACAAAACAAAACCAAAACACCCATCCCAAACAGTGGAGGCATAATTAACATGAGAGGTTATGTGTGCATTAATAAACAGCTTTTGGCTATGGATATCAGTTATATGCCTTAGCTAAGTCCGCTGGTCCATTACCTGATACTCTTGTTGTCAGTGATGCTACTGTTCCATTTGCCAAATCAGCTAAGAATCTTGGTGTTGTTCTTGACTCACACTTGACTATGCATGCCCATGTAGTGAACATCATCCCTACTGTGAACTTTGAGCTCAGTCGTATTAGCTCTATTCGTCATTTCCTCTCAGTTTAGGCTACAAAGACTCTTGTGTCAGCTTTTGTGCTTTCACGCTTGGATTACTGTAATGGTCTCCTTGTAAACAGCCCGAAGGATCTCTTACAGTGACTCCAAAGGTTACAAAACAATGCGGCACGCCTAGTTCTGAGAGTTTCGCGAAGAGATCACATCACCCCACACCTCCGCACTTTGCACTGGCTCCCCAGGGGCTCGCATTAAGATTGCTTGCATGTGCTACCGTGTCATTAGTCAGTCAGGACCTTCTTATCTCTCTGAGTTAGTCTACGTACCAACAAGAACACTTCGCTCATCCACTCTCACACTCTGCAAACCACGTGTCTTCACTAAAACCTTTGGAGAAAGGTCTTTCTTTTCTGCAGCACCGACTATTTGGAATTCTCTTCCTTTATCTGTCCGCTCAGCAAGTACTGACTCGGCCTTCCGCTCTGCTTATAAAAGGACTCTTTAATGAATTCTTTCACTGAGCCGGGGGGGGGGGGGGGGGGGGCTTGAGCATCTTGACCATGTTTTTTGCTCAGCGAAACAGACAGAATAATTTTTGACGAGTAAAACCATATAATTATTCAAAGAGAGAGGGAGAGGGAGATTTCTTTTGACAACTCACGGAATCGTATCGCACAGAGAGAGAGAGAGATAGAGAGAGAGGGGGGTGGGGGGGGGGGAAGATGTAATTGTCTTGGGGAGACATTGGAAGAGAGAGAAAGTTTTGAGTCATAATACCAGATACAAAGTTCACAACACAGTTCCCGGCTATTTTATACTGAGTGAGACAGATTGAGAGAATTTCGTTCACTACTAAAGACGTATAATCATGCAGCGAGTGAGAGAGAGGGCGGGGGGGGGGGGGGGTTGTATCGGCAAGACTTTGGAAGAGAAAGTTTCGTGAGCTATATATTACCAGATACATAGTTTACGATACTGTTCGTGACTGTGTTTTACTGAGTGAAACAGATTGAGAGATTTTTTTTTTTAACCATGCGAGACGTACATGTATAATCATTCACAGAGAGAGAGAGAGAGAGAGAGAGAGAGATTTCTTTGACAACTAACGGAATTGCATCAGGGAGAGTTGGTCGTCAATTATGACACATAGTAGACGGTGGTTTGAGACTTGCTCGATGGACTCCGATCCAACTGACAACCGCAGAGGAGATAGTTTGCGTTGTTGATTTTGGCACGTTGTCATTAGCATGCTTTAGGGTTTTTTTTGGGTTTTTTTTTAGGTATTGATTGCCATGTGGTTGACTTTTACACCACTGGGAGACTTCAATGAGGCTATGCTGCAATACTTCGTTTACTTTGGACTCATCCATATCCGACGCATGGCGCGTGGAGTCGTCAGCAAACATATCACAGCTTACATTAGAGTTTGAGATGGAGAGGGGCATATCATTGATGAATAAACAAAAGAAAACTGGGCCAAGGATAGAGCCTCTGGGGCATACCGAGCTTACAACACCTTCCTCAGAAAACGCACCATTGTGGTAGACTTTCTGCCTTCTACCTTGAAGATATGAACAAAATAAGGAGATTGTCTTAGGATCAGGGATGTACATGTATATAGATAATTTCTCCAACAAAATGCTGTGGTTTACCAAGTCAGAGAGAGAGAGAGAGAGATTTCCTTTGACAACTACTGGAATAGTATCACACAGAGAGACGGGGGGGGGGGGGGGGGGCATTTGAAAACTAGCGGAAATGTATCTGGGAGACTTTGAGAGAGCAAGTTTCCTGAGTTATATTATCAGATACATTGTTCATGACAAAAATTCGCTACTGTGTTTTACTCAATGTGACAGACAGAACGAATTTCTTTAACAATTGAAGCCAGTTAATTAGTTAGTCAGGGTTTTATTCTGCACAAGCTTTGCGTGGCTTTATGCCCGTAAAACTCACTCTGCACAAGCTGGAAACACTCGACTAAAGCCATATAGTTATCCAGAGAGAGAGAGAGAGAGAGAGTTTCTTTGGCAACTAACGGAATTGTATCAAAGAGAGAGAGAGAGAGGGGGGGGGGTTTGACAACTAACGGAATTGCATCAGGGAGACTTTGAGAGAGAATGTTTCGTGAGTGATACTACCAGAAAGTGAGAGAGAGAATGGAGGGGGATTTCACAACCAACGGAATTGTATCAGGGAGACTTTCAGAGAGAAAGTTTCCTGAGTTGTATTATCAGATGCTTAGTTCATGACAAAATTCGCAACTGTGTTACTCTATGAAACAGACAGAATTTCTTTGACGAGTAAAGCCATATAATTATTCAGAGAGAGGGGGAGAGGGATATTTTCTTTGACAACTAATGGATTTATATCAGAGAGAGAGAGAGAGAGAGAGAGTTGACAACTAACGAAATTGCATCAGGGAGACTTTGAGAGACGTGAGAACATTTCGTGAGTTATACTACCAGAGAGGGAACTAACGGAATTGTATCAGGGAGACTTTCAGAGAGAAAGTTTCCCGAGTTATACTCTCAGATGCATAGTTCATGACAAAAATTAGCTACTGTGTTTTACTGAGTGTGACAGACAGAGAATGTCTTTGACAACTATGGCCACATAGTTTTTCACAGAAAGAGAGAGAGAGACAAATCAATTTATTCAGTAGGCTTTCGGCCCAAGACTGAAAATTTGGGGGTGGGGGGGGGGGGGTAGGATGAGCACGCACGCTCCATATATTCAGGTTTCGTAACTAATGATATGTATCATATGTATATATCCTCCATACTTAGCATATTTAACTTACTATGGCTTGTACCTTACTCCTGTGTTCCATAGCTTTATAGACAAACAAGGATAGGTTGCGGGTTAAGAGTTGGCTACTGTCTGCCATGATCACAGAGAATCTAAATTGTGACGGTTTTTTGTAAAATTTTGAGGGGATGTACTGTTCACGTAATTCCTTATATTCTGGACATATAAACAAAAAGAGAGAGAGAGAGAGAGCTGGGGTATGGTGCGGGTGTGTTGGGCTAGGCGAGACGAGGAGGGAGGGGGGGGGAGGGGCGGAGGAAGTGGTGAGGTTGGTGACGGGGAGAGATTTCTTTCAAAAAAGATAGAAAATTACCTGTCTACAATGTCCTGCTACACTAAAGACCCCCCCCCCCCCCCCCCCGACAAACACTAATTTACTTGGGGGGGGGGGGGGGGTTAACGTCTTTTTCCACCACATAGGGTGATATTAAAGACGGGGCAACGATGAAAAAGCCAGCACAAATATTTGGCCCCAGCCGGGATCGAACTCACGACCCGAGCATTAGAAGTCCAACGCTCTACCATTCGACCACCCCGGCTCCCCCTAATTTACGTAGATTTAATCATTTAACAAACAATAATCAATAAAAAACGGAAGAGCTAATTATGGAAGTAGTGATTAAAACAATGAGCAGGCAATTAGCAATGGAGTGAGAGAGGGAGAGAGAGAGAGTCTAGCTACGGAGAAAGAGAGTAAGGCGGCATTGACAAGCTAACAAAAGATAGTTTGAGGGTGAGGCGAGTCTTTGTGTGTGTTTGGGAAGGGGGGGGGGGGGGTCTACTGACAAGAGAAACAGAGAGAGAGAGAGAGATTTCTATTGATGGAGCGTAGTGGTGGTGTTCACTCGGCCGTGAGAAAGTTTCACATAACTGTCACCAGGGCAATAAAGTAACGGCCAAAACTGGCGGCCACACAAGTGAAGTTGGGTGGGTGTTTGGGGGTTTAACGTCCTTTTCCACTACATAGCAAGTGAGGTTGACTTGTTGAGCGCAGACCAGTACACTCAGCACCAGTAGACCGTGTCCCCTCACATCACAACTCGCACCTTATCGTTATCCTACACGCATGGCAATTGACACTTACCTGTGAAATCTACTGGCGATTGTAAACTACTTAAACTGTGGGGGTTGACCGGCCCCCGTAGTGTAGTGGTTAGCACTTCGGGCTATGGATCGGGAGACCCGGGTTCGAGTCCCAGCCGAGGCAAGCGCGATTTTTCCTACCTAGGTCGGCTCCTACCCAGAGTGGGTGTGCTATGGACCCATTGGGGAGGCTGTTGCCACACAGCCGAGCTTCACCCACTTCACGGGTGCGACTTTGGGGGTGCTTCCCTTGGTATGACACGTCTTATGATGTGGATGATTACAAGGCCGGCACCACAGGTGCCGTAGTTCCCGGGACTGGTTAATGCCGGGTTATTTATCACAGGAAGCGTGGAATGCGGCCCTGTCCCGCAGTCCTAAAACCACACGGACCTCCATAGCATCATCTTACCATCATCGTCATCTCCATCATCATGCATAATAAAAATTGCCCCAACTTCCGAGCCCTCTGTAACACCACTGGAGCCGGCAAAGAGTTGTTGCAGCAAAAAAAAAAAATAAAATAAAATAAACAAAAAAAAATAAACTGCGGGGGTTAATGTGGGTGGTTGGGGGGGGGGGAGGGGTCCGTATCCCACTCTCTCATCCTTCAGGCCGCTTAATACAGTTTTTGAAACTGACTTTCTTCAGTGCGATCACTGAAAAAGCTGAGAAAGAGGGTTTCTTATAAGGAGAGTTGGGTTGGGTTTTTTTGTGGGTTTTTTGGTTGTTGTTGTTGTTGACGTTTTTTTTTTTTTGTTTTTTTTTAGGGAGTGTAATGCAGATACCTTCTAACTCGGCCACGAGACAGTCTCACGGTGCTGGCCCCAGAGCAATAGACTAAAGGTCCACTCTGACGGCAGCACAAAGCAAAGTTGATTTGATGAGTGCAGATCAAGCAGTGCCAATTGGACCGTGTCGCCTCACATGACAACTCGCTCTCCTGCGTGCGTGGCTCAGTACACAAGTTGCCAGCTGGCACTTACCCGTGAAATCTCTAGGCGACGCCAAACTAATTTAACGCGGGGATGTCGTTTTGGTTATTCCAACGCTTCACGTGCACCGTTTAGTGAACCCTTCCCTTGAAGCTGCAGTGGCAAACAATAGCACTGTTTGCACTGTCCCTCATTCTGTACTTAATATTGACTAGATGCTGTACAGCAGCATCCGTACCGCGTATTTTTGTGTTCCCTTTTCCAGTTTAAGGCCAGTGGACGAGCATTTCCGACAAAACCCCCTTTTTAAACTGAAGTTCTTTACTGTGATCCCCGAAAGACAGAAATGGGAAGGACCCGGGGGGGGGGGGGGGGGTAGGCTCGGCCAACACAAATATACAAATACAATGGTTGAAAAGAGGAGACAGTGTCCTTTCTTTTTATGTATAAATTATAGAAGTCTTTGCAGAAACAGCAGCACAGGCCGAGGTTAGAAATCCCCCCCCCCCCCCCAAAAAAAAAAACAAAAAAAAAAACCGCGTGTTTTTCCGCGAAGTGACAGTGAAAGCGTCATGCTACCTATACCTAGGCCCTAGGGGGAATTGACGGCTGCTTTTTCGCGGAAAAATTGCCTTTACTGAGGTAAAGCTCGGTGTTGATTTGCATCTTGGATCAAAATACTCGGCTTGATGGGAAATAACAGCTAAACTATAAAACATGTCAAATCTTTACTGGCTTTCTAGCAAAAGGCAAGTGCCCGGTTTAAAACATTATTGTACTCAGCCGGTCATTTGGTCTCCTCCGTCACTATGCGTTGGAGCCGCTAAAACAGGCCAGATCGATCTCCGGTATGGCTACCTGTCCCGGCCGCCAAGAAGGAATACCCGCTTAATCGTTGTCTCTGTTGTCAAGCAGTCGCCGCAATCGTCACGGCAGCCCTGAAGTGGGTGCGCGCTCTGTCTCAGGGGAACTGAAGCTCCGCCCACTTCCTTTTGATCTCATCGTCTGAGAGCCGCCATGTCCCCTCGCCTCTTACAGCACGGGTGTGGCGCGGGAGTTGATGCTCCGCCCCTCTGTAGCGGCGCCTTTGATCTGCGAAACAGCCCCTTTTGTCCTCTTGTTCCTAACGTTTGAAGGCAGACCCGTGACGCGGGAGTAGCCAGAGCGTGGACGAGCTTACTCGGCAATCTATTTAAACTTGGGGAAATGCCTTCGATGCGCATGCTCGAAACGTGGATTTTGTTTCTGTTGGATAACTTCAGTCCTTGCCATACGCCATGTGCGCCGGGTCATTCGGAAGAAAGAATGTCTTCAAAAACATTGGTTACTGGCAAGAACTGTTTCTACCAGAAAATACAGATATTGATACTTCCTTAACAGTGTCTAGCGCAGCCCAGCGATTATTATTATTATTTATTATTTTTAGCCGAGTGGTTCCCACCCGCTCGGCCACTATTTTGGTCTCTGGCCCCACTACCCCCTCTGTTCTCTGGCCAGCGCTATGCCACGAGCCGCCGCGTGCCCAGTCAGGCACGCGCGCAGTGTGTAGATCCACGGTGGCACATGTGCCAATTAGCTGTGTTTGTTTGTGTCCTTTTAGTGCTAAATATCTCCACAGTCGTTCAACCTAGCACTACCCTGTAAACTGTAGTAGTTTCAGGAGAGTTTTTACTTTCTAATCATGTTTTGTTTTTAGCGCTGTTTCATAGTTTTACGGGTGCATTTTGCCATTTTCAATTCAGTGCGTGGTCCCTGGCTTTACGCTCTTCAATCGGTGATAGGAAAATCTCTGTGATGTTCCAAACGTATGCCATTTTGAAGTATTGTTCAGGCCTTTTAGCTGCCGTTTGTTTGAAAGTTCTAGCTGCTATAGTACGCCCGCTATCATCAGTTTTCCATGTGCTGACAAACACAGATTCTCCCCTCTAGCCGTGAATCTACTCTCCTCCAGCTACGCACCCTAGGGTTGCTTTGATGGTTTGCACGTGATCTCCCTATAAGTACCCCAGCCCCACGCCGCGGGGCACAGTCCCAATTCAGCCCTGCGAATGTTCGATTCTGCTCTGTCCATCTACGATCTTTGCCATCTAGCCTTCACTGCAACCACGCTGCACCAGAATACCAACATAGTACACCGCTCCTTATAGTGGTATTAAAAACTGTTTTGTATAAAACCATGCGTTGACTCCCTCACTACCACATTTGTGCGCCTGCAAACCCCACTCCACACCATCACGTTTTTATTTATTTTTTTTGTGAGTACACAATCTCTCTCTCTCTCTCTCTCTCTCTCTCTCTCCAGGGATGTCGTTTGGGGACGGATCTCGGCTAAAAGCCGAATTTTTTTTTATTTTAAAAAAGCCGATAATCTGTCTGTCATGTCGGCTGGCCGAGCCGAAGTTTTCACGAGTGAATCGGCTCGATTATGTCCGTTTCTGTGAGATTCCTGTGCTGGCTGGACTAATTTCCAAGGGACAGTCACACTCAAAGTCCCACTTTTTCTTGGATTTGTGCTGAATGTTTGGTAGACAGCATTCTAAAGTTCAAGGAAATGAAGTTTGTTCAATTTTGTTATTTTACTCCAAAGACTTGTTTTATTGCGGAATATATATCTACAGAACATCTTTAATTCATGGAGGTGGAGGGAGAACGTAACAGTAGGGAATCTAGTCGAAAAACTTGTGAAACTGCTTCGGCAGAGAGAGCCGAAACTTTCTGTAAAAAGCCGAAACTTTCATGGCTGTTTTGGCTAAATCGCCCAACAAAAAAACTCCTGGCAACACCACTCTCTCTCTCTCTCTCTCTCTTCTGTTGTGTAAATTTATCAGATTTTAGGAGTAATTTTGTCTGCTTACTGATACTTCCTTAACTGTGTCTAGTGTAGACCATAGGAAATTTTAATCTTTTTTATTTTTTTTTATTTCTTGCTTTTGGGGGATCTTTATTTCTTTTTATTTTGTTTTATCTTTTTATATGTATACATGTATTTATCTTTTTGTCAACCTACACAGACACCCCCCCCCCCCCCCCGCTCTCTCTCTAGTATTGATTAATGAGATTTTAGGATTAATTTAGTCTGCCATTGCAATACCGTTACACTGTGTTTGTTTCACCCTGAGCGTTACTACAGCCTTCACAAAAAGTTAAGGACCACTTGCAAATATCATTCAACTTTTGTCGTGGTGGCATGCTGGTGTAGTGCTGAACATCGCTGAAACAGCAGCTTATGTAGGCAAACAAATGAGCACAGTTCATAACCAGGGATGCATTCTTTGACCTGCATCTCATTTTTTCCGTGCAGAAAGCCCCAGGTATCACTCATTGAACACTGAAACTCCGTCTAGTTTTGCCGGAATTGCAGATTTTCAAACGCGCCAAGCATGCTGTGTGACGCGCACGTGCCATCCACACAGTGGTCGCCATGTTCACTAATTACCCCTTAACCTTGCTACCGAATTTTACGGGAAAAATCTTATTCGTTTATTTTTTTTTCTGATTTATTGAAACTGTCACCCATTATGTTGACTGGTCCTTAACTTTTTGTGAAGACTGTATAAGCTAAAGCTTATTTGTGCTCATTAAGTGTTAAATATATAAATTTTCGTCCTGCAATAATTTTTTTTTCACTGATAAAAAATGTGCGTGTACACGTTAACAAAAAAAGGATAAGCAGCTGACGGCACAGCTTGTACCTGACGCATTATTATTATTATTATTATTATGAAATGCGCATTGTAAACATGCGAATGAATAAAAAGAAGTCGGAAAATGGTGAAGGATGGATGAAAGAAACCAACAAAAACAAAAATAAAAAAGGAAGAGAAGAATGGAAGGAAAAATCCTTCTTAAACGATTTAGGTATCATGGCGTACGAGCAGCTGCGACCGTTGAACAGCACGGACTAAACAAATATATCTGAAACACCTTGGTGTCATGGTGTTTGGTAACTTAGGGGCCGGGGGGGGGGAGGGCGGGGGGGGGGCAGGTGGGGCTGAGATGGTAACTGACCAAGGAAGCAAACATTGTACACAAAACCTCACCTCGCATATGAGTTTTCTCCACTTTCTTGTTGTGTATCGCACTGTTTGTTTAATTACCCTTAAGTCGTTACTTTGATAGTTACGAATCTTTAACTTATTTACTTCAGTTAACTGTGTGGTGCGTGACAAATTTTAGGCTTCTTGTTTAACAACAAAAAAGTAAGGAGGTCTTTTCACTCTTTGTGGATTAATACTTCCGAGAATACTTCACCACCTGCGCCGCTCGCAGTCATGTATCGCAGTGGTGTGAAACGTCCAATACCCCGCAGCAGACACCCCGAAGACGGGACACGCTCGCGGCGCCAGGGTGGCTTGGAGCTTCCAATACCCCGGGTTGGTTACGCGTAGCAGACACCAGGGACATGTGAAGAAGTGTAAACGGCACGCGCCAGCGGGCATATATCACGTTGACCTTATTAGTTTTTAGCAAGCGGGCCCAGTGTATACACGTCACAACCCAGAAATGGATACTGGGTGCTCTCTCTCTCTCTCTCTCTGTTAATTAAAACAATGTACCCGGTTTAGGTCGATTATCAGCTAATCAGGAAAAGCGGTAACAAAGGTAAAGACTCCCTGACCCATTCCTATCGGCACCAGTCTCGAAAGGTGTGAAGACTTGCATTGGCCCTGAATAGCTGCGACACGCCATGGATCAATATAATAGCTAATCAGCAAACACCCGCATCTCACCCCTACAGGCGTTAGTAGGACACGTGCCTATGTTTCACATGATGTCCTTACTAAACTTTTTGTTTTCTCATTTCAACACGACTACCGGCCTACCGCAGACGCATATTCTGTCTAATCATTTCAGCTGAGCTCTTCTTCGAACGTCCTCACACCATTTGGACCGACCGGACTCGGCGTTCAGCAACGGGGAGCAGTTTTGTTCCGCAAAACACCGTGCGATACTCTCGTGCAATCAAGATCGTATCAGCAAACCCGTTGGCGCGCGTGGGGGGGGGGGGGGGGATAAAATCAGCAAAAACAGCACGTGTACATTCGTCAGTTTTTTTGGAAACTTGAATGGGGCATGGGCTGTACAGTGTACATAAACGAAGGACTCGGCATAAAGTGAATGTTGATGTAAGAGTCGTGACGTGTTGCGAGAAGTATCGTCCTTTTCAGAGTAGAATTTTCTTTTGAACCATGGCGGCTCCTAAGCCTTCTTTTTGTGGTCTCGGAAGCAGTACTCAAAGCGGCTATGTGACCTTCTCGTGTGCAAAAGGCACTAATTGGACTTATTATCGTCTGCTTTCGGGGTGGCCGAATGGTAGAGCGTTGGACTTCTAATGCTCGGGTCGTGAATTCGTATCCCGGCTGGGACCAAATATTTGTGCTGATTTTTCATCGTTGCTCCGTCTTTGATATAACCAGTATGTGGTGGAAAAGGACGTTAAACCCCCAACCCCCCACACCTCACCCACTCGTCTGCTTCAGATACCACTTGTGGAGTGTGGATTTTACGGCACACAGATAAAATTATATGTGTGGCCGCTCATTGCTGGGGTCTTAAGAGAGAGAGAGAGAAGAGAGAGAGAGATGCTTTGGTCCTGGCCCTGGAAAATAAGGTTTAAAGAAACAGGTACTGGGTTCCGTGAAAGAATAATAATAATAATAATAATGAGTATTGTATAGGCGCTTTACCCAATTTCGTGAATTGGCTCAAAGCACCGTGAACTGAACCCACCACGCACGCTCACGTGAATCACACGCATTCTCTCACACATTGGACGTAAACACATTACAATCACGTTGTGCGAAGGGACAGTCAGCTATTTAAATTTCGGAATTTAGAATTGCATTTATTTTTCAAATTTGGTTGGCTGAACCTATCCAAATTTGGTGGGCTGAACATTTTCAAATGGCTGATCAGTGCGGTATCAAACGCGAAAAATTTATTTGGTGGCTTTCAGCCGGCATGAAACGGCCATAGTAGTGTAGGGGAACCCATGCTGAATGTCATGGTATAGGACACAAGATGGTGCCAGTCGTCAGAAGTATGTAGGAAGAGGTTAGAAGTTGGTAGTCGGCAAATACATAAGACTGACTGCCGGGTGCACAACGGCGGGGATAATTATGGGTAGGATCGGGGGGGGGGGGGGGGTATTTTAGGATAACTGGTCGTAGAGCCGTTTAGTCATCTAGTGATGCACAACGAGAATTGACTGCTGAATCTAATGGCATATAACATCAGTATAGTGTAGCCGTCGGAGTAGTGGAAAATAAGGTTTAAAGGAACAGATACTGGATTCAGTGTAATAGCTGATCAATGCGGTAGCAAACGGGAGAATTTGTCTGATGGCTTTCAGCCGGTATGAAACGGTAATAGTAGTGTAGAGAAATGCAAGCTAAATGTAATGATGTGGTGTCAGCCGTCAGAGGTACTTAGATAGAGGTTAGAAGTTGGGAGTCGGCAAATACACAGACTGACTGCCGCGGGGATATTGATGAAGTCGGGATAAAAAGTATATCAGAGGAAAACGTGCCGTTCAGCCGCTTAGAGAATCTAATGGTATATAACATCAGTATAGTGTAGCCGTCGGAGTAGTGGAAAATAAGGTTTAACGGCACAGATACTGTATTCGGTGAAATGGCTTCACTGCGGTAGCAAACGGGAGAATTTGCCTGATGACTTTCAGTCGGCATGAAACGGTCATAGTGGTGTAGGGGAATCCATTCTGAATGTCATGATGTAAGACACAAGGTGGCATCTGGCGTCAGAGGTACGTAGAAAGAGGTTACAAGTTGGAGTCGCCAGATACATAGATTGACTGCCGGGTGCACGGCGCGGCGGCGGAGAGAAAGATGGGTAGGATCGGTACTTTATTTCGAAAATTACGCTATTCTACAAAATATGTTCTATTCCCTTTTCTTGCATTTGAACCAGTTTTGGCCGTTACTTCAGTTATTACCCTGAGCCTGCATGTAAAACTCGAGGTTAATCTAACCCACGACTACTGGCCTAACCCAGAGTAAGACAAAAGAGACCCAAAAATAAAATCAAATTTTAAAAAAGGAAGCGAAGAAAGAAGAAAAATTCTTTTATAACGGCATATTCACTTTGCCGGAATGGACCCCCTTCTGATTTAAAACAAAACAGCAACAGAATATTTAACCCTAGAGTCAGTTTAGTTTGAGGTTAGGCCTTAACCCGGGGCTAAAATCCCTTACCTCGACTTTTACCTGCGGGCCCTGGTGACAGTTATGTGAGACTTTCTCATGGCCGAGTGAGAACGTTACCATGAACACCACCACTACGCTCCATCGAAAGAAAGTACTCTCTCTCTCTCTCGTCAGTAGACCGCCCCCCCCCCCCCCCACACACACACTCACCTCACCCTAAAAGAAACTATCTTTTGTTTATTCGTCAATGCCGCCCCTCTCTCTTTCTCTGTAGCCAGAGTCTCTCTCTCTCTCTCTCTCTCTGGTAAAACCGAAAAAAAGGCAGTACATGACTAGTTTAAACATCTTTTCAGTACGGCAGTTATCCAACCCACCTCCCCTCCCCCGCGGCACTACGCACCTAGGTAATAGGCGCGTGGGACTCGTGCTGAAAGGCTGTAATTACATGATCGGGCTGGACAAAGCGGGGCTGGGCAGAGCTAAAAGCCTACACAATACACAACGCTTAAGCCATCGCCCAATGAGCCGTCTCCATCTTTTCGGCGAGCGATATTAAAACTTCAACCAAACAGTCAACCATTCATCAATCCAGCCAACCAATCTGCAAACCAGCCGACCAAATGCAGGTTGTCAATTCGCACCTGTATAGGTATCTTGGATGGTACGCCTTTACCACTGTGATTTGTCAACAATAATTTGATGGTGAATGCATAACCTATTGCTGGTGTCCACTTATGACACATGATTTTTAATGTTTCCAACATGGTTGGTCATGAAACATTCGAGTTTAAGCATTACAAAGATAATTTATCGATCCATAGTCTAGGTTCCCAAATTGAACTTTCAGTTTGTGTCTGGTCGGTTCCCAGATTAAACCTCCTGTTTGTGTCTGCGTGAATGTTCCCTCATCACATCAACAATTTGTGTCCAACATGCACCCCTCTGTATATCCTATAGCCTTCCACATACAAGGAAAATCACTATATGAAAACGTTTTCAGCATGGTTGGTAAAGGACAAACTCGGTTTAAAGGATTACAAAAGTTGATTTATCGTGTTATTGTCAATGTTCCCGGATTGAATCTGCAGTTTGTGTCTGCTCGGTTCCCAGAGTACACCTACTGTTTGTGTCAGTCTGGACGTTCCTTTATCACATCAAAAATTTGTGTCCAAAATAAAACCCCTCTGTATATCTGAAAGTATTTGACTTACAAGAAAGATCGATATATATTAATATGGCTTAAGGTACCCTGTCTCAGGAAATATAACGCAAATTTGAAAAGACGCATAATTTAAGGCATGTTCCTTTATTACATCAACGATTCGTAGGACGAATGTTCCCACATCACACAAAAGACATGGATGTGTGTGTGTGTGTGTGTGTGTGTGTGTGCACGGTGCGCACATATACATACAGACAAGCGCGCGTCTTAGAGAGAGGGAGAAAGAGTGGGTGTTTCTCTACTCCGGTACCAGTAAGCAATCGTCTGTCAGTCAGGCCTGCGGAAAGTAACTCTGTCAAAGGGAAACGACTTTGTTACAAGAATGCATTCACCCATGTAGATCGAACCTCGCATACGTCAAAAAAGTTAGTGACTGGTCAACCAGCTAGGCGAGCTAACACGACCTCATGTGTTTGGGTTTTTGCGAGCGCAAAGAGGCACGGGAAGGGTTTCCAGTACTTTCTTTATGTCAGCATGCTTGATGTCAGAGAGCTTGCGTACGTGTGCTCGCGGGCTGCATACAACGACCACGACTGTGCCGACAGCAGGTCACTGAATGGAAACAACATATTGGGCTGGTGGCCATTGTTTTGTTTGTGATGGCTATGCTAAAGACTACCTGAATAATTATTGTTAGTTGAGTTTCATTTGGTTTGTTTGTTAATTTTAATCCGTTAAAACTGAATCCGAGAAAAGGAGGGATGTTGTGTCCATGGAGCCATCGGGGCTCAGAATCAGGAGTTACAGCTCTTACATTCAAATGGCGACCAGCAAGAAAGCGGACCTGAATGCTAAAACTGAGTATATGAGTTCAGTCTGAGCGCAAGCTGTTTTGTATCAAGCAGGGAGATACAACAATCTCAGCCACTTATGCTTTGTGTGTATCACAAGCGATTTTGAAGGGCAGATGTTGTTAATGTATCCCTACCTAGGCTTTTATCAGTATCTGATATCGTCTCTCCTTCACGATGGTGTTGAACAGTTAGAAGAAGTTAGTCATGATGTCCCTTCCCCTGTAATCGAGGGTCATGGATCCAACCATAGGGGAAAAAATCAACACATTAATATCTCTGTGGTGGCTGGACCAATATTTATATAATGATAGGACACAATTGACGCTGAATAACGCACCATGAAAATATACACTTTACCCCTACAAGCTACAGTGCGTGGAACAGCTATCAGTAGAAAATGTTCAACGCAACGCATCATCGTACAGCTTAGGTACGCTGCCATCTTTCTTACATTAGCCTGACGTTTTCCTGTGCTTAGCCACCACGCAAAAGATGTAGCCACCAAAACGTTTGTTCGCTTGGATCCCTAACGCAGGATGTGACTTCCCCGATCACTCATGGGTTACCCGAACTAGTGTTAAGGTGTGTCGTGGATATCACGTGTCGGTAATATAGCTCTCCTCACCTAATGACTCATTTAAGTACGATTGAGCAGTACAATACACATCACATATCAGGCCCTACACTGACCTGGTGACGAGAGTGACTGTTCGTCTGGTATCTACAGGTAATCAGCGCAGTGTCTTTTTTTTTCAGAAACTTGGTTATCACTCAGGTCAAAAGCGATTTGAGAGGTGCTATGGGAAAATTCTACCTTTCAAAAAGGTACTTATTTCAACGCATTGACTACACACATTGACAATTAATGACATTTGATTTATCAGGTATCTAGCGCAGTCAACTTTAAAAGGGCATGGCGATTGTTTGACCACTTGGGTAGTTTCAGAATACAAGAAAACAATCTGTTTTGTCTGCTGACCGTTAAGCGTGATTTGTGTCTTCGATGTTCTCATTAAATGATAAGTAGAAGGCATGTGTAGAAAATGTTCATTTTATGTGAAAAAAATAACTTACTTACTTAGGCCCCTGGCTCCACGTGGAGCATAGGCCATTGACAAATAAGGCTCCGTCTTTCTTTTATCAAGTTAACCATCCCTAATCATGAAATATGTAAAGTAATCTTGACAGTACCATACTTGCGTGATGTTATTAGTCTTTTCCCGTAGATTTTTCCCCATCAACTCTCTATTTGATATTTAACGAAAAGGGAGAAATAACCACTTAAACATAATTTCTGCCAAAATGTCATTCATTTGCCTCTGTGTGTGTGTGTGTGTGTGTGTGTGTGTGTGTGTGTGTGTGTGTGTGTGTGTGTGTGTGTGTGTGTGTGTGTGTGTGTGTGTGTCTCTCTCTCTGTCTGTCTCCCTCTCTCTCTCTCTCTCGGAGACGAAGTGTGCTAGTGCAAAGGAGAGACCCGAGTCTTTGGTTCTCATGGATTCGTGCTCTTAGAACGTACATTTTGTTTATGAAGAACACAAGAGAGGGACTGTTGAAGTCCTAACTGATTTTGCATAGACAAGTACTGGAATGAAAGTCAGTATTATCATTTTTGTGTATGCGTCGAGTCCTGCCCAGTGAAGAATATGCACGCAGGATTCGTATTGTGTGGACACCGTGTCAGTGAACCTAGGTCGTGCAGCCATTCCCGAGAAACTCGCAGGTAAACCGGACGAGTCCTTTGCAGAGTGCACTGTCTGACTATGGCAACTGCAGCGACATCGCCCACAGGTAATAATTTGACAAATTTCTTACATGTCTGACTGATTTGCATCACCGGCAAACTTTAGAATGCAGAGAAATGTTGTTAGAAAATGTTTCAAGCGGTTTTACAGTTGCGAGCAACGCGGTAATGTTGCTTTGAAGCATTTAAATACAATTTAATCTAGGAAACTTTAGGGAAATCAGCCCCTACCGTAGACACAACTGCAAATAAATTATTGATTTGTTTACGGAAACAGGTAAGGGAACTAACCACCTAGGCATCTCCAGAACTAAATTAACCACAAAATTAACTCTTTGACGACGAAGCACAATTTCTAACACGCGATTTCCTATAGGAAATCGCGTGTTAGAAATTGTGCTTCGTCGTCAAAGAGTTAATGGTTATTCACCAGTGGTTCCTAGCTCCTTTCTTTTTCAGATTATAGAAAGAGCATGTACAGAGAGCTATGCAAAAATTTCATTAAAAATACGACTGACTTTTCTTTGTTATTTGAGTTTTTAGAGTACGCCGGCTAGAGTCAGCACAATGGTTTCAGATGCTATTTCGTGACCAGAGTGACTGATCTGACAAAGATTCTGCGAGGAATGTCACTAAACTGAACGTGTCAATAGACTAATATAATATAATATAATATAATATAATATATAGAGCTTACATGATTAGTTCGAGTGGTTTACGACGAAAGACTAACCCCGAGATGGTTCGATTGTTTGAGTAGCTACCGAGCCTCCGGCGAGGTAGCTACTCAAACAATCGAGCCATCGAGGGGTTAGTCTTTCGCCGTAAACCATTCGAACTAATCATGTAAGCTGTTTATACCACGAGCATTTTCTTTTCTCTTCGAAAATCCAACCTATTGATCCAAGCGCTCATTTTTGACAGACCTTTTTACATAGACCATTTCCACCGACACCGAGAAAAGAAGTAGTTCCATTCCAAACCACTGTGTCCTGTCTTGTTTTACGAGTTTGACGAACAACATTAAATGTGAAGATGACACTGTGCAACAAATTGCCATCTCAGTAAATTCAACAAGGAAAGAATAATTTCAAAGTTTACTATCTGCGTGGCCAGATTCTTGCGCCAAGGTCATGTTTCGGTGTAGAAGTGGCTGCTGGCGTCAGCCTCCGTAGCGAAAGGGGGCAAAAAGTGTTCGCGAGGGCAGACCAAACACATTCGACATGTATTGCGGCGAAGTGTCGTCATGAAAGCGTCAAGTTTCGTTTGGTACACGTCGTGAAGGTCATATCTTCCTATTTTCTTCACGGTAGGCAGAAAAACAGTAGTTCGTCTGCTCGTGTGTTGCCTTGTAAAATTGTGTTGTGCTTTACGTCTGCTAGGTTCAGTCTCGTGTGCTCGACTCGTCTCCTTGGAGGCGTTTTGTGGCGATGTTGGTGGCTATATGTCTTGTTTACACGTTTCCAAGTAGAGATGGGTGTATTGTTTTGCTGTGTTTTTTTGTTTGTTTTTTGTTTGTTTGTTTGTTTGTTTTTTTGGGGGGTGGGGTTTGTTTGTTTGTTTGTTTGTTTGTTTTTGGTTTGTTTGTTTGTTTGTTTGTTTTTGTTTGTTTTTTTAAGAGAGAAACAACTTTATGAGACGGGGCAGATTTTGCTACGCGCAGCAGCAAGTTTCAGTGATACAAAACAAGACTGTGACGTTTCTCCAAACAATACTTACTTTCACGCACACAGTGACGTAACGAAATCTGCGTCATAGACACCTTACGTGCACACTTTGCTGCTGCGTTCTTTTTTGCGGGAATGACGTGTGTGTGTGTGTGTGTGTGTGTGTGTGTGTGTGTGTGTGTGTGTGTGTGTGTGTGTGTGTGTGTGTGTGGACGGATGTAATGATGGCTATCTCCTAAACCACCTCGATGGAGGCCTTTTTTACTTTGAGATAAAATGGGAAATCACCTTCTCCAGAGCTACCTTTCACGATTTTTAGCCTGCCGCATTTTCAGAAGAGTTTTCGCCAATTTTAAAAAATCGGTCATGTTACGAATTTTTTCGAAAAAGTTGTTCAAATACCTTCATTTTCTAGACTTTGGAAGTTCACCCAATCACACTGCCTTGATTCGTGCTAAGAAAAATATTTTCGAGGTAGGGGTGGTCTGCATATAAATTCAAATATCTATGAAAAGACTCCTTCAAATTACTCATCATTCCGGTATTTTTGTCACTTGTGCCAACTGCACATATAACATGAACTACTGCACTATTATAGCTTTAGTATTAAGAATAACAGAGCATTTAGATAAACACACTTTTTCACGTTTCTGCGAGAAGCGCAGGCCAAAAAAGTTCCAATTTTGCAATTTCGTAAGTACAATCCAAGGCACTTAAGTCCACATTTCATCAGCTCTCTAGATCTTCCAGATTTTATGTCAAAATTAATTCAGTCACGGAAGTCACAAAAGCAACAAGGAAATCACAAGATATGAAGAAGTATCATCTGTCAGACGAGCAGCGTGAGGCTGACGTCAAATGTTTGGTTCACAGACAAAATCTGCAAGTATCGTCACTGCTTCCGACATTTCATCAGCCCTCTACATCTTCCAGATTTCATGTGAAAAATAATTCAGTCGGAGAAGTCACAAAGCCAACAGGGAAATCACAAGACATGAACCTGTAAGCATCCTCAGACGATCTCAGTGCTAGAGGCTGACGTCAAAAGTTAGTTCACGGAATTGACGTCATCTCTCTCTCTCTCTGTATGACGACCTGCCTGAGGCTGACGTCAAATGTTTAGTTCACGGAACTGACCTCTCTCTCTCTCTCTCTGGGGAGCCAGGGTGGCCAAATGGTAGAGCGTTGGACTTTCAATGCTTGGGCCGAGAGTTCGAATCCCGGCCGCTGGGGCCAAATATTTGTGCTGGCCTTTTTCTCGTTACCCCATTTTTTTATCATCCTTATGTGGTGGAAAAGGACGTTAAACTCCTAAACACCCACCCACCTACCCTCTCTCTCTCTGTCTCTCTCTCTCTCTCTGTCTCTCTCTCTCCCTTCTTCCCCCACCCGGCCCCACCCCCAGTCACGTGGCTTATCGGTCGAGGTCGTAGAGGATCTAGTGTCATTGGTAGAACTTGGAGAGGGGAGAACCGGCAACAATAACAACAAAACAGACAAAATAAAATGAAGTTTGGAGAAACAACTTTGTAGGACGGGGCCGTTCCTCCTTGTTTGTTTTTTTGGGGGGTGCGTTGTCTTTCCAAATGCAGTCAACGTCGACTCATTTTTCATCCATCTTCAGCGTTTTTAGCAGAAGGCCAAAAATCTCCATTTCAAGGCCTCTGACCGATGACGTGACTGGAGTGTGTTTTTGTGAACCCATAAACCACTGAGTGGGTTATGGAAAGCCGTAACTCACACTTTCGCTCTCTGTTCCCTTACTATTTTCGTAAAGCATTCATAGTTAACTCACTGAAAGTTTGCACTGGCGAGTGGTGTAAAATATAATATAATATAATATAATATAATATAATATAATATAATATAATATAATATAATATAATATTTGTGACAAATATGCACACCTACTGTGTGTACACGCACGGTTTAAAAGTGGCTTTATGCATGGGTTTAGGTCTGCGCTGGGGTGGCGCTTAGGGGGGTTAACGTAAAATGTACCCAACCACAACGATGAACAAGAACCCGAACTTGACACGTTTGTAGTAGGTTTAAAGGGCTTTCGTACGTACACGTTTAGGTGTCCTTGAGCTTCGGGCAAGGTCACGGTCACAGGGGTTCTGCAGAAGGTTGCTGGAAATTGTTGTTATGACAGAAGATCAGTCTTTTGGTGTTTGATGGTAGTTCTTTGTAATGGCTTTGTGCCGGCAGTATGAAACTTTAAAATATCGCTGTGACTTCGCGGAAAAAAACACGCGCTTTTATAGATTTCTAACCGCGGCCAGTGCTGCT
>JACVVK020000320.1:197500-225000 GCA_018292915.2 Batillaria attramentaria | reverse complement strand
GGGGACAATACGTACACTCACTGTCAGTATAATTATGTTGTCATGGTACTGACGCTCACAGGGACAATACGTACACTCACTGTCAGTATAATTATGTTGTCATGGTAGTGACGCTCACAGGGACAATACGTACACTCACTGTCAGTATAATTATGTTGTCATGGTACTGACGCTCACAGGGACAATACGTACACTCACTGTCAGTATAATTATGTTGTCATGGTACTGACGCTCACAGGGACAATACGTACACTCACTGTCAGTATAATTATGTTGTCGTGGTAGTGACGCTCACAGGGACAATACGTACACTCACTGTCAGTATAATTATGTTGTCATGGTACCGAACCTCACGGGGAGAGTGCTTACGCTCACTGTCAGTATAATCATGTTGTCATGGTAACGACATCGGGTGAACTAGACATTCACTGCACGTGCGTATTCTTTCGTCATAGTATCGGTGAGTGTACGACATATTTTCTAGGAAACGATTGTTTAGTGACGAATTTTTTCGTATGTGAATTCTAATTTCGTTGTTTATAGACATTGGTTTTCGGCATACATTTCGCTCTGTTTGCAACAAAATAATCTGAGCAAATTAGGCCGGTTGGTGAGATAGCATAATTCTACAAACTTTGTACAAAATCCGCCAGAGTTTGACGCGTCACTTATGTCAGACATTTCAAGCAGTGAGCTCTAGCGAACCCTCTTCCTAGGCCTCCCCCTCCCGCCGCGAAAATTACAAACCCCCTTCCTTCCCCGCCTAACGCCGTCACTCAATAAAGTCGGCAATACTCAGTACTACTTTACTAACCCAAGGTAGGTCTTCCCTCACGCTCTATCCTGCACGCATTTCCGCGTTGGCACCAGATATTGTTATGCCCATCTGCCCAAGCTCGTTATCTGTGTTTATGTGTAATGCGTGCATTCCCAGGACAGAGTATCGGCTGTAACTTTCTGATTATCAGTTTTAGATCATACTGCTAGGTAACAAATGTATCAGCCAAAATGAAACGAGCATAATTAAGTTTTCGTTTATCGGTACTGTATCCAGAGACATAAAAGAAGAAATCCTACATATCGGCAAACGTGCCCACGGGAAATGTAACCTGTTCTAATTTCACACAGATGACAATACTCTTGTCCGAGGACACTGTGGGCAATGCTGATATCACACGGGAGACGTTTTAGTCCGGCCGAACAAACATCGAACACGGCTCAGGCACGAGCCGGATAAATAAAAGAAAAGACATGGTGTGGTTGTATCTCACACGAGGAACACGGAAAAACGCATTGTGCGGTCGTGTTCGAAGTTTGTTCGGACTAAAACATCTCCCGTGTAACATGAGCAGAAACGACTCCGTGCCAAAACATAATATATCCGATTAAAAACACTAAGCTATTGTACCTAGTAGGTATGAAATGTATTACGGGGTGGGTTCGGAAGTGTAAGAACACACGCACTTTCTTGATCACAATTCGGGAAACATCATGCCGTAAGAACTTGTAAAACCAAGCGTGAGTTTCGATGAATGTTTAAATAACCAAACTATACTAGGTTCTAGCAAATACTACTGGGCATGTGTAGCACGGCTTTTCTTTTTACATCAGCATGTACTGAAGAAGGAAATACAGTTACACACGTTTGAATAAAATGGGAATAAACTGTCCTCTCTCTCTCTCTCTCTCTCTCTCTCTCTCTCTCTCTCTCTCTCACACACACACACACACACACACACACACACACACACACACACACACACACACACACACACACACACACACACACACACACACACACACTTCGCTGGCCTATGTAACGGAAAAACTTACTCAGTCTCATCAGGCCAAAGAACACAAATACACGAGGCCTCAAGATGCCTATACATTCCCTATTAGCTTCAGGCGTCATAGTCACCCTAAAATCCTTCACTCTAGAAACAAAGACCACCATGCACAGGCCATTCAAGGGCACGCACCTGACAGGAGTTTCAAAAAAATAATTCTCCTTTCCGCTCCGGCCTCACTGGAGGAATGCCAGTCTATTTTGTTTAGGCCGCCAGGAAGTCGCTTCATGAACATCCGCTCGCGTCGCTTTTGCCACTCTCCAGCGCAAAAGTTCCCGGGTTCACTGGCACTTTGCCCCTTGTTGCGCCCCCTGGCATGCATCTCGGCCTACAAAATAGAAAAATCACGAAAATCACGCTTTGTCATGACAACCAAAATCATTACAAACTGGCACACTCCAGTCGCCAAACGGTTCTCCAAATAAACACTGCACGTGACCCCAAGGTCAATTTGTCGGTGTCCTGACGCCAGCAACAGGTCGGTCATTCGTCCTAAGATTTGAATTCCCAGTTTAAAAAAAAAAAAAAAAAGCGGCAGTAGATCACGGTCCAAATTCATGTTTGCTCATTATTGTGCGCACCTACTTAGACCGGCGACAAGGGAGACGACAACTGAAAGAACAACTTAAAAGCGAGCAAACGCGGGGTAGCCTCCCTTCGACCTCAAAGAGCATGACGGATCACGTGGAAGATTTTCACTCACATTCTGCAGGGGCGCCGGAAGATGTTGGGGGGAGGGGGGGCAGAATCTCGGAGGGGGGAACGTTGCCCGAAGAAAATGAACAGCGGGGGGGGGGGGGGGGGGGGGTCAGATGCTGCGCAGACAAAAAAAACCTTTACGAACCAGGGAGCCACTGAAAAGAAGGACATTGCCCGAAAAAAGTGAAAAGGGGGGGGGGGGGGGGAATCAGAGGAGCGGACAGCCTTCGGTCTGCAAAAACAGTTCTCTGTTGGGTGGGATGAGGGAGAGAGCAGGAAGAGGGGTAGGGGAGAGGTAGGGGAAAGGGGGGGGGGGGGCAAGACCATGGCTTTGCCCCCCCCCCTCTTGCCATAGTCACCTGATTTTCCAGGGGGGGGGGGGGCAAAAAGACACTCTTGCCCCCCCCCCTCCCCCCCCCCGCTTGGGTGCAGGGGGGGGGGGGGCAGCTGCCCCCCCTCCCCCTCCCGGTTCCGGCGCCCCTGTTCTGTGAATTGTATAATTACATCATTAGAGTTCCTACAACATAAAGTGGCACGAAGGCCCCGGGATGAGCAAGAATTTATTTGAAAATTTTACGCGCAGACTCGTTTTGCGGTGCCTGCCTTGCCTTCACGTACACAATCGTGTATAGTTATCAAGTGAGCACAAATCTAATTCTATACCTGACAGGAGGGACCGAGGAACGGAAATCAAGTACACACTAGTCTAAGCATGCAGTAAACACGAGAGAAAAACAAAATTGCTGGCGCCGTTAAAAATGGCGAAGTGTTCTCCCGGGAGAAGCGACCCGCATTTCCCATACTAGGGTAGCGGGGCATAAGAAATACCAACATTAATACTAATAGCAATCATGGAAACTTATTGGGACAAGGGACTGATTTAAACTTTCACTGCATTATATGTTCCAAGCATAAAATATGCCTATACTGAGTGAAGCGGCATATAGCACACAGTTTCATGATTGTATAGCCCAATTATAAAAATAACTGTACAAACACATGCGACGATCTGTTTATTTCATTATACTTTATTACTAGTTTTGTTAGCACTGCTGCAGGTTGTGGTAATGACTCTGTCCAGTGTTTGAGAAATTTCAGTTTTCGTACCAGCAAAAACAGGATTATGATTTTCCAGAGGGATTATCTCGTTTCCATATCATTTTAAGTGTTTGTATTGATTTTGTAGATTCTGTTTTTTGGTTTTTTTTTAAAAACATTTAAAAATGCCGTAATAATTACAGCTGATTGGTTAATACATGGCAGCATTTTGATAAACTGGACTTAAACACCGGCAGAACACAACAGACTCAGATGAATTTGTTTCCTTGTCATGTGACGTAACAGTGGATCCACAGAAATGAAGGATCGATGCGTGCATTCCCAGGACAGAGTATCGGCTGTACCTTTCTGATTATCAGTTTTAGATCATACTGCTAGGTGTCAAATGTATCAGCTAAAATGAAACGAGCATAATTAAGTTTTCGTTTATCGGTACTGTATCCAGAGACTTAAAAGAAGAAATCCTACATATCGGCAAACATGCCCACGGGAAATGTAACCTGTACTAATTTCACACAGGTGACAATACTCTTGTCCGAGGACACTGTGGGCAATGCTGATAATATCACACGGGAGACCTTTTAGTCCGGCCGAACAAACATCGAACACGGCTCAGGCACGAGCCGGATAAATAAAAGAAAAGACATGGTGTGGTTGTACCTCACACGAGGAACACGGAAAAACGCATTGTGCGGTCGTGTTCGAAGTTTGTTCGGACTAAAACATCTCCCGTGTAACATGAGCAGAAACGACTCCGTGCCAAAACATGATATATCCGATTAAAAACACTAAGCTATTGTACCTAGTAGGTATGAAATGTATTACGGGGTGGGTTCGGAAGTGTAAGAATACACGCACTTTCTTGATCACAATTCGGGAAACATCATGCCGTAAGAACTTGTAAAACCAAGCATGAGTTTCGGTGAATGTTTAAATAACCAAACTATACTAGGTTCTAGCAAATACTACTGGGCATGTATAGCACGGCTTTTCTTTTTACATCAGCATGTACTGAAGAAGGAAATACAGTTACACACGTTTGAATAAAATGAGAATAAACTGTCCTCTCTCTCTCTCTCTCTCACACACACACACACACACACACACACACACACACACACACACACACACACACACACACACACACACACACACACACACACACACACACTTCGCTGGCTTATGTAACGGACAGTCTCATCAGGCCAAATGCACGAGGCCTGAAAATGCCTATACATTCCCTATTAGCTTCAGGCGTCATAGTCACCCTAAAATCCTTCAGTCTAGAAGCATAGACCACCATGCACAGGCCATTCAAGGGCACGCACCTGACAAGAGTTTCAAAAAAATAATTCTCCTTTCCGCTCCGGCCTCACTGGAGGAATGCCTGTCTATTTTCTGTTTAGGCCGCCAGGAAGTCGCTTTATGAACATCCGCTCCCGTCGCTTTATGAACATCCGCTCCCGTCGCTTTTGTCACTCTCCAGCGCGAAAGTTCCCGGGTTCACTGGCACTTTGCCTCTTCTGGCGCCCCCTGGCATGCATCTCGGCTTACAAAATACAAAAATCACGAAAATCACGCTTTTTCATGACAACCAAAATCATTACAAACTAGCACACTCGCCAGTCGCCAAACGGTTCTCCAAATAAACACGTGACCCCAAGGTCAATTTGTCAGGGTCCTCAAAGATCTGATTCCAAGGTCTTTGGTGTCCTGACGCCAGCGACAGGTCGGTCATTCGTCCTAAGATTTGAATTCCCAGTTTAAAAAAAAAGAGCGGCCATAGATCACGGTCCAAATTCATGTTTGCTGATTATTGTGCGCACCTGCTTACAGAGGCGTCAAGGGAGACGACAACTGGAACAACAACTTAAAGCGAGCAAACGCGGGGTAGCCTCCCTTCGACCTCAAACAGCATGACGGATCACGTGGAAGATTTTCACTCACATTCTGTGAATTGTATAATCACACCATTAGAGTTCCTACAACATAAAGTGGCACAAAAGCCCCTGGATGAGCAAGACTTCAGTTGAAAAAAATTACACACAGATTCGTTTTGCGGTGCCTGTCTTGCCTTCACGTACACTATCGTGTATAGTCATCAAGTGAGCACAAAAAATCTAATTCTATACCTGACAGGAGGGACCGAGAAACGGAAATCAAGTACACACTAAGCATGCAGTAAACACGAGAAAAAAATGGCTGGCGCCGTTAAAAATGGTGAAGTGCTCCTCCCGGGAGAAGCGACCCGCATTTCCCTTATTAGGGCAGCAGGGCAAAAGAAATACCAATATTAATACTAATAGCAATCATGGAAATTTATTGGTACAAGGGACTGATTTAAACCTTCACTGCATTCTATGTTCCCAGTACAACAGATGCCTATACTGAGTGAAGCGGCATATAGCACACAGTTTCATGATTGTATAGCCGAATTATAAAAATAACTGTACAAACACATGCGACGATTTGTTTATTTCATCATTCTGTATTGTTACTAGTTTTATTAGCACTGCTGCAGGTTATGGTAATGACTCTGTCCAGTGTTTGAGAAATTTCAGTTTTCGTACCAGCAAAAACAGGATTATGATTTTCCAGAGGGATTATCTCGTTTCCATGTCAAATGGAAAAAAAACTGCCGTAATAATTACAGCTGACTGGTTGATTCATGGCAGCATTTGTATAAACTGGATTTAAACACCGGCAGAACACAACAGACTCAGATGAACTTTGTTTTCCTTGTCATGTGACGTAGACTAACAGTGGATCCATAGGAATGACGGAGCGATGTCGATTCGTATACAGTTTGGCCCTTTATTTATTTATTTATTAATTATTTATTTTTATGCTTCTTGTTTTTCAGCGTTTCTTTAATTGTTTGATTTTTTTGTTGTTGTCGTTGTTGTTGTTGTTGTTGGTGGTGGTGGTGGTGGTGGTGGTGGTGGTGGTGGTGGTGGTGGTGGTCATATCTGATGCCGAGACATGTGCAGCAACATGACCAGTCAGTAAGAATGAGACACTGAGTGTGACTGTGTTACCTACACCACCATCAGTCAGTGTGATGATGTTACTTACAGAAACTACAAGACAGCGTGATCGACTCCAATCTGAAGATCATCTACAACATCGCCTTTCAGGACGACAAGAGAGAGCGACTCCGTCAGCTAGACAGTTTGGCCGCTTATTTACTTATTTATCATTTATTTTTATGCTTCTTGTTTTTCACTGTGTTTGTTTGTTTGGTAGGTTGTTTGTTTGTTTGTTTGTTTGTTGTTGTTGTTGTTGTTCTGATGCCGAGACATGTGCACCAACATGACCAGTCAGTAAAAATGAGACACTGAGTGTGACTGTGTTACCTACACCACCATCAGTCAGTGTGATGATGTTACTTACAGAAACTACAAGACAGAGTGATCAGGTCCAGTCTGATCATCATCCTCTACATCGCCGATCAGGACGACAAGAGAGAGCGACTCCGTCAGCTGGGTGTGACAGGCGTGATGGTCAATTTCCTCACGTCGCCTGACGAGGACTGTCGGTATGAAGATGGCGTGCTTGTTGAACTTCTCCAGATTTCGTTCATCATAATAATAATAGTAATAATGATTGTGTTAATTAATTTCGGGTGTTGTCATGTCACTTCTCCCCAATATATTGTATACCATGGCTGTATTACAACATGACATAAGTTGAAAGGAGAGTTTCGAAAGATTAAAAAAATGCAACATAACACGTACCCGGTGATGTCAATATTACGGCTTTATCATTCGTGCTTCCTCAGGTCCAGTGTTCAAATATACGTCTGTACACCGACACAGTAGGTTGGTATGGTGACCGACGTCTAGCATCACAGGACTAAATAATATCTAGGGTATTTAGGATTTGTGCTTTGTTTTTGAAGGGTCAGCCCGTGAAAGTTGCGTGTATTTATTAAATAATTACTTGCTGCGTTTCCGTTTGTTCAGGAAACACTAACGTAAACGCACCCACCCCTCCCCCAACCCCCAAACAAAAAACCTATATAGTAGGAAAAATAGGGTGTGTTCTCATTCATCAGTATAGTACGGGTGTTGATACGGCGACCACAAGAAAATAAAATCGTATCGGAGACCGGACGTGTTGTTTTAATTTTCCTTTTTCCCCATGAAAACGGACAAGCGGGACCTAAAACGCCATTTCCTCCACCATGCCCCATCCACGTGCTCATTTAAAAAAAAAAAAAAAAATTTAAAAAGGGTCGATCATTTGGGAACCTCCCCATGCAGCAAGGTCAACATTTTCAGCAGAACTATTGTATTATTATATTGTATATCCCTGCCTGCATCCCTATGCCTGCCTGCATCCTCCCACACATTCCTCTAGTTTTGATATTTTTAGGCTCACAGTTCGCTCTGAGCTGTTTTGGGGCTGTTTAGCATCACACCACTAAGACACGCGCTCAAATACACGCACAGACAGGTCTGCGTTCAGCTGATTGAAACCAAAACACAGTGGCCGGTGACAGTGTCGTATACGACACTCGACCTTGTAGCTCCGGACGGCTGAGTTTTCTTCATTCGCACGGCCATCAAACATCAGTGTGTTGCATTCAGAGCTCTACTAATCTCAAAGATCTCTAAGCGCACAGGCGTGGTCACAAGCGCAGCTGTTCCAAAATAAAGGTCTTCCTGAGGAACCATATAGTAATGGTAGCAAAAGCGCCTTTAAAACGAGCCCTAATTATGTAGTACATGTAACAGTTACGTAACTATGTCTTTGGTCCTATTTAACGAGCCCTTACCATAATGAGACTATCAGTCGATGACGAATACTCGCTATATTCACCCGTGTGTTATTACAGCTTCTCCTGCAGACTGTGTAAAACAATTTCTCACCTATGGACAAGCCATGAAGCAAAATGGTTCAAATGTGGCTGAATACTACCAAGGGCGCTTATCAGACTGTTACGATCCGCCAGTGAAAAGGTGGTTATCGCCCTGGAAGTATCGTTTATGTTCAGTTCGTTGAATTCCAGGGTTGCGGCAATGCTGAATGGTTTACTGCGTTTGTAGGCAAAGATGGTCGGGTTATGCTGAAGAAGAAAACGTGCATTACAGACAAACAGACACTGACGGAAGTATATGTTCACTGAACTACAACATATTTTACATGTAGTAATTATGTGTTCACGCTGTGCCCCGTGTTTTTCTTTCCTTTTCTCCTCAACCCATTTTCCTTTCAAACGTAAAGCAGTAAACACTGGTCCGTCTGTGCGTTTGATGTTTGTTTTCCTGTTGTCGTTCATTCTGTACATAGGTTTCGGGCAGGATGGACACTTGGACACATCGTAAGTGAGGAGGAGGCGGTCACGTTGGCATCAACCGAGATCGTGACGTCATTCTGTGATATGCCTGATGATTGGAAAGGTACATACTGACTGTCTTCTGGTTGTGGTGGGTTACCCTGTCTGTAGTATGTGTAAATCGTGCTGTATGACACGTCATCGCGTCAGTGTCGAACAACACGTATACCCAGCAACAAAAACAGTTAATAACAAATTAACTTTTAATGTAGAACTTATAGTAAGAAAATGGGGTTGAGCCTGATGTGTATACACGTTTCCACTGTTTTTCCGGTGTTGAGTGCTCAACTGGTTTGTATATGTTATATTGAATTGTTTAATGCTGTTAGCTGTGTACACAACAATAACAGAGCTGACAGGGAAATTTGACAGAAGTGGGTTCAGGAAGGTTTTATAAGGTAGCGTGTTCTACTGTAGTATTTATAATGCTATGTGTTTACAGTGTTGACCGACAATGCCGTCATCAAGCGTGTGCTGATACAGAAGGGAGCGCTACCCATGCTGATGGACCGAGTCTGGGAGGCGGACAGCGACGACAGTAAACGCAGTGAGACACCATACAAAGCATGCATGACTTGACTTTGGAATAAGGACCCTCTCGCTTTCACAACATTGCATGGGCGAAAAACGGAAATTTGAGTGATTTTGTGGACATAACATATTCTTACCTCTACTTCCCCTCCTTGGTAATCCGTAGTGCTTTCCGAGCATGACTGACTGCGAGTCGTGTACTTATTGAGTCCGCGAGGAACACCAGACAAAAATAGTCAGTGCGCGATTTACATGTACTTCTCAGTCCAAAGCTGGACACACACAGGTGGTTACACACGGGCCCGGGGAGTTGGGACTCTGTCGTCTGGATTGAAGTGTGGATGTTCTGTGTCTCTTGTCTCCGATGGCGGACAGTCGTTGTAGTCAGTCTTCCTAAACTGTCTCAGTGGTAGTGGTGGTATCCGGGTGCCTTGCGGTTCCAGAATTGCCCATTGTACTTTCTTTCAGCGTTGGGGGGGGGGGGAGGGGGGGGAGTGAACGGGGTGCCGGGAGGGAGGGGAGTTCTGAAGGGGTGGAGGGGGGGGGGGGGAGTATGTCTGTGGCGATATGCTGTTTGGTATCGTTTGACTATAAAATTATTAATGTCAAGCTCCAGGTACAATGAAACCTGTCTAGACGTTTCCTCTGTAAGACAAACCTTGTCGGAGAAGGCCACCAAGAAATTGTGAATAGTGTAAACTGATATACCAAAGTAAAGTAAACAGGTAACGCAGTCGAACTGCTGATAAGTCACAGATTTGTTTTCACACACACACACACACACACACACACACACACACACACACACACACACACACACACACACACACGGACTGTGTCCATGTTTGCCAACAATTCATCAAGGGTGTGCTGATACAGCAGGCATTGCTACCCATGCTGATGGACCGAGTCTGTCGACGGCATTTAACACAGCAAGACACCATACAATACACTGGATCACTTTATTTGGACTAACGGCCCTTTTGGTATAATGACATGCAAGGTCGTAAAATGGAAAACCGACCGATCCCGAGGGCATACTCATGCTGCCCTCACCCACCATGTGCTCATCCTTGGTCATCCGTAGTCAGTACTTTCCGAGGATGTCTAAGAGTCATGTACTTAGCGAGTGTAGGAGTAACACCAGACAGAAATAGTCAGTCCGCGAGTTACTTCTCAGTCCAAAGCTGGACACACACGGGCTCAAAGAGCTAAAGTGAGGATCGATGTTCTGTGTCCCTTGTCTATAATGACGGACAGTCGTTATTTTCATTCTGTCAAAATGTAGTATTACGAGCGGGAAGGGGGCTCAGATTTGTTTACTATATGTTGTATACTTTGTTCCAACTGACAGATGGGACGGGAAGGGAGGGAGGGGGAGACGGGGAGGGGGAGGGACTTGGTGTACACGTATATTGGAAATATTAAACATAATGAAGCAAAAACAAATGTTAACCGATGGGAACCGATGAGGAAAGGCTGATAAACAAAACAAAGATTTCGGGGGGAAAAAAGAACGGCGTGCAGGCAGATGACAATAAAACATAGAAAAAAAAATTAAAGAGCAAAAAATCTAAACCTGGCAGATTAGAGTCGGTTGGATTCCAATTGAATTTTGTTCTTTGAACTTCCTGCTAGGAAGGTCGGGGGGTTGAGGAGAGGATGGGATGGGTTTTTGGATACCCTGTGGCCTTGAACCAGCTGCAGGAACTTCCAGCCTTAGCACCCTGTCTGTACGCTGGCTCAGCTACTGATCCACCGATAGCACGTGATGCTGGCTTACAGTGCCGATGAGACCTTCCCACGCTTATGTTTCATAAAAAATAATTTCCTCTTGTCTTGTTTCCTTCAAGCGTATCCTCGAGAGTATTATACATAGGCAGTCCGACTAAACGTAACACAGCTGCTGGGTGACAATGCTACACACACACACACACACACACACACACACACACACACACACACACACACACACACACACACACACACACACATGCACGCACGCACGCACACAAACGCGCGCGCGCACTGCTCGATAGTCACATTTGAAGTTGGGAACGAGTTTGTGATGAGATAAGACGCTGGACAGTTCCCCGTGTGTTGTGTTGATTCTGTCCTGTTGTGTCTGTTTCACAGTCGCCCTGAAGAAGATAAGATACCTTTGTTCGTCTGAACACGTAACTGCTGATGTTCGACAAGAGTTAGTGGACTTGGCAAAGGCGGTACAGTGCGATCACTTGGAGTCCCGATGGTGTCAGTATACGGCCGGAAAGATACTGACGAAACTCACATCACGACAGGGGGCGACAACCATACATCGTCAGCATAGTACTTCTGCCGGTGAGTACAAGTATTCAGCATAATTATGTTCATTATATTTTGATGATGGGATATAATTATGTATAATTGCATGTGTGTACGCAGAGACGAAACATAAAAAATGTAACAAACTCTGTGTGTGTGTGTGTGTGTGTGTGTGTGTGTGTGTGTGTGTGTGTGTGTGTGTGTGTGTGTGTGTGTGTGTGTGTGTGCAGAACAAGGTACCAGTCAGCGTCAGCGGGCGGCCATGGCATTCTGGTTGTTCCACGCCCCTCGCTGGTTTCCCGATCTTCACAACAAAACATACTTCATCCCGCCGCTAGACCCGGACAGTAATCAGAACGGCGGAGATACTACAGCCGGTATCGTGCAGCGCAGTTTGACACCGACGTCTTGCTCGTGCCCATCACGAGACCCCTGTAACCTTGACCTTCAGAACAGAGACTTTGATCAATCGTCAGGTGATCAGACACCTCAAATCACAACCGGAGGCTCACATGAACCCCCTCCACACTCTGAAACTGATCCCTCACCGCCAGTTAAACGCCAGAAACTGATCTCTACACCCGTGGATGTCGCTTATAAGTCATCCTTCCCATGTCGGTTTTTTAACAGTCAGTCGGTCCATGCGCAGACAACCGCGACATCAGCCATGAAAGGTCCTTTCCAAACACACTTTCCTTCAACTTCACAGCAGGTCACTGACGTCACGAGTGCTGAGGACATACGTCATCACCTGCTACGTTGCTTCAGAGCGCTGGCAGAGAGACAACAAGAAGTGATGATGGTGATATGGCGGTTGGATTTCAGGCGATACCTCGACCGACAGGACAACCCACTGGACGCTGCGACTACCGCCTTCCTGACGAGGTCCGCTACAGGGAGGACCGGGAACGGGGAGGGAGGCTTCATGATGCTTATACATCAGAAATACGGACTGATTGTTGCGCGAGTCACACTAGTGGGCCGCTGTATGGCCGACGTTCAGGATGAAAAGGAGAAACTGGCTGACACAGTGACAGAGGCCGTGAAGGAGTTGAACGCTGCTGGTCGTTTGCTGACGCATATGACATCAGCTCTCCAACATGTAAAGGTTACCAAGGTTATCATCTTGCCGTGCATCACTTCCGGTCAAATGGCACATGCATTAGGTGACAACCAGGATGTACAGCAGGTTAGAAAGCTAGGGTTGTAAACAGGCGTAATGATAGCACATGTAATAATTTCATATTTTTAACCGTAATAAATATTGCGCTAATCGTAAAGAGATGTGTGTGTGTGTGTGTGTGTGTGTGTGTGTGTGTGTGTGTGTGTGTGTGTGTGTGTGTGTGTGTGTGTGTGATTATGTTCGTGGCGAATGCATTATGGGCATGTTGTTTTTAAGTGCACGCCTTAGTTGGAGATTTATCCTTTTGTGTGTAAAGATGTGTCTATGTGCTGACCACCTCCCAACCACAAGCCAGCTAAGTGACGTCACAGACACGTCACACCTGACTGGTCTGAGCGAATGGTGGAAGCGGACTGTAGTCACCCCGTGTCTACAGACGGACGGCGCTGTGTCGGGTGCAACAGACTGTGGCGAAGGAGAGAGACGCCGCGTGTATGAAACACTTCTTTCAAGGTGGGTCAGGACTTTGTAACTACAAGTGCAGGAAAACGATTATCGGCTGGTTTTTGTGGTTATGGCCGTTTTTAAGGTGTTTCTCTATAGAGAAACAACTTCATGGGATGGGGCAGATTTCACTGCGCGTAGCAGCAAGTTTCAGTGGTACAAAACAAGGCTGTGGCGTTTCTCCAGACAACACGTACTTTCGCGCACACTGTGACGTAACGAAATCTGCGTCATAGACACTTGACGTGCACACTATGCTGCTGCGTTCTTTTTGACGGGAGTTGTGAGACGTGTGTGTGTGTGTGTGTGTGTGTGTGTGTGTGTGTGTGTGTGTGTGTGTGTGTGTGTGTGTGTGTGTACGGATGTAATGATGGCTATCTCCTAAACCACCACCTGATTGTGCCGCATTTTCAGAAGAGTTATCGCCGATTTAAAAAGAAATCGGTCATGTTACGATTTTTTTTTCAAAGAAGTTGTTCAAATTCATTCATTTTCTAGACTTTGAAAGTTCACCCATTTACACTGACTGTATTCGTGCTACAGCTCTGTAGCTCTGACTGGTTTTGTGTACAAAAAATATTTCCGAGGTAGGGGTGGTTTGCACATAAGACCAAATATCTATGAAAAGACTATTGCAAATTACTTAACCTCCCGGCGTTTTTGTCTAGTGTTACAACTGCACATATGACAGGAACTATTGCACTATTATAGCTTTAGCATTAAGAATCACTGAACTTTTAGATAAACATAGCTTTTTCAAGTTTCTGCGAGAAGCACCGGTCAAAAGTTCCAATTTTGCGATTTCATAAGTACAATCCAAGGTATTCTAGTCCACGTTTCACCAACCCTCTAGATCTTCCAAGATTTTATGTAAAAATTAATTCAGTCAGGGAAGTCACAAAAGCAACAGGGAAATCACAAGACATGCACAAGCATCATCTGTCATACCACCAGTGTGAGGCTGACGTCAAACAGTCAGTTCACAGACAAAATCAGCAAGTATCGTCACTGCCTCCGACATTTCACCAGCCCTCTAGATCTTCCAGATTTCATGTGAAAAATAATTCAATCGGAGAAGTCACAAAACCAACAGGGAAATCACAAGACATAAACAAGCATCCTCAAACAGTCTCAGTGCTAGGGGCTGACGTCAAATGTTTAGTTCACGGAATTGACGTCATCTCTCTCTCTCTCTCTCGTCTCTCTCTCTCTCATCTCTCTCTCTCTCTCTCTCTCTCTCTCTTTCTCTCTCTCTCTCAATTAGCATGAAGGTGGAGCGTCTCCTGCATGTCCTAGGTTTATATTGCCCCGTAGATCAGTTTGCATCAGTTGCCGAACGTTACATTTTTTTTTCACGTAGTGCAGACACACTTAGCCGCGAATTAGTCTTTGTGGCTTGCGCGGCGTTTAGCCTCAAACTCTCTCCCCCACCCCTCTCTCTCTCCCCCCCCCCCAACCCCCAGCCCCACCCACGTGGCTTATCGGTCGTAGAGGATCTAGTGTCATTGGACTTGGACTTGGAGAGGGGAGAACCGGCAACAATAACAACAAAACAGACAAACTAAAATGAAGTTTGGAGAAACAACTTTGTAGGACGGGGCCGTTCCTCCTTGTTGTAGTTTGTGGGTGACAGAAAAAAAAGTTGTACACCAAGGGTCTCAGGCAGCTGTTCAAAACCAACATTTCACAAAGTCATACGTTGTGCCGCTAATGACTTGTCCCCCGATGACGTTAGTATCCATCGGCGCCGCCTCAAATGTTGCTGGGTTATATCACACAACGTGGTTGTTGCCGTGTACATGTCTGAGCAGTGTAATGTATTCATCAGCGCGATGTTTGCTACATTTGTTTAGGAGCCGGGGTGGCCGAATGGTAGAGTGTTGGACTTCCAATGCTCGGGTTGTGAATTCGAATCCCGGCTGGGGCCAAATATTTGTGCTGGCTTTTTCGTCGTTGCCCCGTCTTTGATATCACCCTCACGTGGTGGAAAAGGACGTTAAACTCCCAAACACCCAACCACCCACCCGCTACATTTGTTCGATTTCTTTTCTCATGCTTGATTCATTGTCCTGTGTCAAGCCCCAATGCCTTAACTCTAGAAACAGTTAGCAGACGACATTTCCATTGACAAACATAGATTTGAGAGCGCAGTGTCCACAACACCTGGAAAAAAATCATGTGTGCTGGTTTCAGTGACACTTTTCACGGGGATTTTGCAGGTTTTGCACATTTTAGTCTTCGGCAGTTATTTTTGTGGATCCAGAAGGTCTACAGATGATCGTATCTGTAGCCCTGTGATTTGGCTACTCACAGTAGACGTACCGCATTGAAATGAGAACAAATGGAACAGAATTGTAAACTGTTTTGTTGAGAGTAACAGCAGTAACACTCAGTCGTTAATGCAGGTGTCCTCTCGTGTTGCTTGCCGTTTACAGGTTGTGTGGACCACTGAGTATGGTAGAGGTGCCGGCAGCCACGGCAACAACACGAGAGCCACTACCGTTCAGAAGGTTGAAAGAAGTCAGGAAAGCCGAACCCAAACTTGAGCCAGCACGTCCATTCACGACAGACGTACTATTAAACACAGCGCTTGCATCAACACGAGCATCACCAGTACTTGATACTGTTACTGGTGACACTCTCGGCGCCGTGACGCACTTGACACGAGCGACGCGTATGACGCAAGAGATGCCAAACAGACAGAGGCAGACACTTAACAGCAATGTCCAGGCACCGGCACTAATGATGCCTAATTTACCTCATATTGGTGTAGCGAGGCCTCAAGTCAATGAACCTGGCGACATGGAACATGACGTCACGGAGAGCAATCCATCTGATATGATTACTGAACATGAGAACATCGAGAATGAGACAGACAATGTTGCTGATGTGAGAGAAGATGTACTTGTCCTCAGTCCGTTTCAACTGCAGCTACTTGAAAACCTCCCACAGCGAGCATTTGTCACCGGGCCACCAGGAACAGGGAAAAGCAGCACGCTCCATTTAGTGGGGTCACGATGGCTAGGTCAGGTCAAGGACATACACATCCTGAGCACGTCAGAGACAAGCCGGGCCATGTCCTTCAAGCTACAGCATCAGCTCCGGTTGTCCTTGAGAAACCTCTCCCTGGGCTCGTCAGGCCGGAGTCCGCAAGTGTACCGTCATCACTTCTGCTTTATGGAGGACGAGATGGATGAAGCCATTGACGCTCTGGTGGAGGCCGCACGTGCTGCTGGGGGACAACTCTACCTCCTTATAGATGAGGCGGGGCCACCGTAAGGATTTCAGTATTTCACGCTTCTAGATCTAGGGTCCATTGATCCAACGTCTGAGGTGCTTACTGAAGGATATTCGCTAAATATTGTTATAATTGTTCTTTTGAAGAGTGATAGGCCAGCCAATAAAAGAGTGCGGAGAAAAAAGCTAGCATTTAACAATCTTCCCGTTCGAACTCAAACGACCCAATCTTTGAACACTTCTTGCTCTATTTCTTGTACTGTGATAAATGTTAGTTACGAAAATCATTAGTATGTCTCTCGCTTACAAAGACAGGCGAACATTTTTAAAACCTGTTGCCAGTTAATGAATAGTACACGTTTAAAGCGGGTGTGTGTGTGTGTGTGTGTGTGTGTGTGTGTGTGTGTGTGTGTGTGTGTGTGTGTGTGTGTGTAAATTTGGTTTCTAAGAAATTTCCATTTATTCATTTGTGAACTTGTCTCCCACTCCATACAGGAAGCTGTTCCCCAAGTTCTGCCAGCAGCTGGTGTCCCGCGTGCCGACCGTTCACTTGTGGGCCACGGCTCTCGAGCACGGCCTCAGACCGGCCTGTCTGACGGAGGTGCGCCTCACCATCCCATACAGATGTCCCTGGGCAGTGCTGCAGGAGATCAGCGCGTCACGAGCCTTCAGCGATGGTCACGTGTACCAGTATGACCAGAATGTGGTGGCCGCTGAAGAAGACGGCACTAGGATGAAGTATATGAAACACAAGAATCAGCGTGGCCACACAGGACACTATCCGCTAGAGTGTGTGAGGTGTGGGGAGCGACTGGCAGAGCGCATGCCGGAACTTGAAGTCCGAAAGAAAGGTTAAGTCAATACAACTAATAACCACTCAGGAACACTTCATAAAGCTCAGTTGGTATGGCTCGCCTGTTGGGAGGTGCAGATATTTATACCAGTCATTTGTAGGGGGAGCAAATGTAACCAGCTGCTCGGGACGGGGTGCAAATGTATCCCAGATTTGGATCTCGCGAGTTGGAGTCACGTGACTGCTAACTTTGTTTTATGAACGTAACTTAAACGAAAGCAAGAAACGAATGTAGCCATCAGATGGTGATGATACATGTGCGTGCATAGTATCTGTCGTAATTTGTAACTGTTTCCGCTTTCCGGCAACGAGCCTTTCGATGAAAACAGCACGGCAACATCGCGAGATCTGACTGGACTGAAGGGGCGGGATACAATCGCCCCGCTGAGTGGAGAGCTGGCGTACATTTGCTCCCTCTGCATATGACTGGTATATGAAGCGTAAAGGTCTTGTCGTCTTGTCACGTTGTTCTGTAGTCGCATTTGTACAGGGGACATCGAGTAGTCGACTTAGTAAATTTACCAGTCGTGATTTGATGGTGATTTTGACTATCATGAATCTGAACCAGTGTATCCAGTCTTGAGTCAAGTGCTGTATAGACAGTTCGCCAACACTTCCATGGGATACAGAGAGAGGTATTTGCACAGTGGTTCGTCTTTTAAACCTGATGTAACAGAGCTCTTGTTGATTTCGACATACATCTCTCTCATTCTGTTTGTTTTGGTTTTGAACAGCCAGACTAGGCGACCGTCAGTACCGAGACGTGCTGATCCTGTGTGTCCGACCTCAGGACGAGACACGTGACGAACATGGCAACGTGACATCACAGGCCAGCGCATTGGTGCGCGGTCTGCGTGCGCGTGGTGTCCCCGTGCAAGTGGTGAGACGACTCGATCCTGATGACGTCATCCGTGACGTAGCGCTGGCCATCAGCAACAAAGTGACTGTGGCGGACTACACCATGGTGGCGGGCCTGGAGCGCCGTGTTGTGGTGGGAATGGGGGCCGAGGGATTTTGTTCCTACAGTGACATGCTGGCCATGTCACGCTCCTCGGGACACTTGCTGTGGATTGAAAAGGCAAAGGCCGAAGTGAGGAGGTCATTTTTGGAAAGGCAAAGCAACTCGTAATGTGATCGTTCCAGTTTTTATACGTGGGCTGTGCCAAACGTTTTGAGACTTGAGGAAACTAATGCCATTACACTTTAAAGAATGTGACCGACGTGTAGGCCGATCGCGTCTTACATTTTGTACCAAATATCGTAAACTTTGGGCTGCTTTTATGCACTGAATTTTTCTCTATTAAATTTCATTTTAGTTTCTAGTACAAAACATTAAGTTTTCCTCTGCGTACCATGTTTACACAAGACGGATCCCCAAATACATTCACACGCCAACTGCTTGGGATTATGTTTTGTAACGTTTATAACGACGTTTGATAGTGGATGCTCCAGCAGGTGCACCATTGTTCGTTGTTTTTATGTTGTTTCCATAGTAATGGAAACAACATAATAGGACGGGCTAAAATTTCCACGTTCATAGGCAAGCATCTGTGGTACAAACGCACGTCACTGCCGATCTCCCGCAGAGACGATTATGCAAGTGTAACTCTGACAATGACGTAAGAAAACCTGCGTCATCGATGCTGGCATGTATGCTGTTCCGAACGCGCTTCTTCTCCTCACTGAGTGCCGTCTGTATGGATGTGTGTGTGTGTGTGTGTGTGTGTGAATTGTGTCCGGGCCCGTTTCTTCGAAAATACTCAACCGAATGGCTTCAAATTTGGGGTATCCAAATTTATCAAAATGTTACATTAGACGATTCAAGCGTGTGATGATTGCTTAAGTGATTTGGGAGTTATCGCCCTTTTGAGACAAGTTGGTTGTCTTTCGTGTACAGGCGTAATATTTATTTAAATCACTCAATTTTTTGGCAGTAGATAGCTTGAATACGGACTCTGAATTGACTCACTACTAGAAAATGGTCGCTCTTATAGTTTTCATGTAAACCGAGCCTGAGTTGACATTGCATGTGAACCCAGTTCAGATGCCTATTTCTCCGAAAATACTGAACCGATCGATTTCAAATTTGGGGTTTCTAAATGAATCAAGATTGTTGAATAGAAGGCCCGATCCAGGTACGATTGCACACATGATTTGCGAGTTATCGCCCTTTTCAGAATAAGTGGCTTTCTGGCGTTTAAAGGCGTAATATTTACCTAAACCACTCCATTTTTTGGACATAGATAGCATGAATACGGACTCTCAACTAAGTGAAGTTTGGAGGTTGTCGCTTTTATACTTTTGGCGTAAGCCGTACCTGATGAAAGTGCTGGTGAACACACTTTAGATCTCAAAATCGCTCCTACTATACATAGATAATGAGCCTGGGGTGCCATAAAAAATATACAAAAAAATTAGAAAAATTCACTGCAGCCGTTATCGTCAGTTGACTCGAAAATTTGTACTCACAGCACATTTCCTCTGCAAGCCACACGCCTCACAAACATCGAAGAAGAGACGCACGCGCACTGACGTAAAGTAAGTGCGTCATGTTTGATTGACGTGATGCTGTTTTTTCTTGGGGGTGTCTCGCCACTTTCTTTCGGAATTCCTCTGTTTGGAGACGTGGTGTTGTATTTTACTTATGCTATGTCGCCATCATCGTGCACTCGCAGAGACGATACGGGATACAACAGACTACAACTCCAATACTTTATGAACAGAATATGCGCGGAGAACAAATTCATGAAAGAAGAAGAATCCAGAACGCTGTGCAGGGGGGCTGCTTACGTCAGATCTAGAACATTCCTCAACTTACTGGAAGGCTCGAAATCTCTCCAAGGTGACGTAATCTACTGACGTTACTGCACCAGCATGTTCTGGGATGGTCTAGAAATTATTTTGCATCGAAATGCAGTATCTTTTCGCAAGAGTCTCTACAACTTGACATGTGGAAAGCGGGAATTTCAGTGGGTTTCGTTTTTGCCACTGACTCACACTCAGAAGCATAATGCAAAGATCTTGGAAACATAAAGATAGTTCACTTACCTCCCTTTGAGGGACAACGCGTAAGAGTTGTCTGCGCGCATTAGCGCGCATCCCGCAGATCTACGCAGTTGTTTGACCCAACCCTACACTAGCCGCCGTAAAACATTTTAAGAAAATAAACAAAAACGAAGATGTCAGCGACTGCCAGGTGGTCTCCCCCCATATATTTCGCATGTGTTTTAGGCCTATGGAAAACATAAGTACTCTCAAAGTTCCGGAGGACGAAAGAAAGATCTAGTTTGGCTTTCACTGCTGTACGTAGGCTACGCAGTGCATTTCGTTCGATGTGTTCAAGTAAAACTAGTACGGAACACAGAAAGATCGAATGTGCGAGAGATCCAAAGATGGACGCATCCGCTGAATACTTCCTGCTAACTCAGCATTAATCATATCTGCGACCGACGATCCAGCAGATTCTATGTTGTGATATGGTTTTACAATGGTTAGAACGAAGTTCAGCCGGATGATTTTGTTCTCTGTGTGTGTGTGTGTGTGTGTGTGTGTGTTCTGAATTTAGATGCAGGTAGACGCTAGCACAATTTAAGTCACCGTGATTTGTAAAGTTGTCAGGGAAAAAAATTACGCTGTATCTGCGTCAGCCGCGTGTGTTTACTGTTAGTTTACACTGCATGCACACGTACCACTTGAGGTCTTTTTTTTTTTCTTTTTTTTTTTTTTGGACAAGAAAGCGAAAAAAAAAAAATGTTTGTTTTTCAACAGGAATACCAAAAGAAGTATTTCCCCGTTTATATTTGTCTGTTATTTGAACAATTCGGCGCAGAACACAATTGCATGCTTTTGTGATCGCTTTCCACTTTCCGCCATGCTGTCACTATAGGGGCCAGATCTAGGATGCGCGCTAATGCGGGCAGACAACTCTTCGCGTTGTCCCGCTATATGTCTCTCTTACGACACTCTCTGGAGCACAGAGTCTTTCAGTGGAAAGTACCTCTGTGCACAGTGGGGAAATGGCGCTCACTGCGCTACCGTGACGGGCCTAAATTGTCTCGGTGCTCTCAAACACAAGGTCGCGCACTATGTCATCCTTGACCAGCTTTGAACCCAGAGGGATCCTCAGTGGCGCAAGTGATTAGCAGGCTGTCTTCAGAGTGAAAGTAGGCGTGTTTCTGAATCAGAGACATACATAACCTGTCTCTGTCTGAATGGACAGATCTATTATTACATTCAGTCCTAGAGCACGGGTGTGTATGCTTTTGTAATCGTCTCTTATTCCACCACAAGGCAGGTACGTGATCGTCTGCACCGTGCAATAATACTTGCCTGTAGAGTGCAACACCCTTGCCTGTCAGAGTGCAACCCCCTTGCCGTTTACTCACATCCTGTTGGATCAGTCTACCACGTAAACAGTGCCATCAAAGCGCAACAATAATTGTCCGCTGGCAAAGATTTTGCCCAAACGAAAAGTGGTCGGATATTCAACACTTCGTTTCAAATCGAATCATATGACACACAAGTCTCTGCTTTTCTAAAAAAAAATTCGCCATTTTTAAAAAATGGCGCTGGGTGTAAGCAGTCACATTTTCACGCCCCGCCGAAAAGGGACTGCACTCTGGAGTCTACTCTTACGAGGGCAGGAGTGACGCGTCTTTCTGATTCCAAGGTCTTTGCATAATGTGTGTGTGTGTGTGTGTGTGTGTGTAGGGGGAGGGGGGGGTGCGTGCGTGCGCGCGCAAGCGCGCGTCTAAGGCGAGAGAGAGAGAGAGAGGGTCTCTTCTCCGATACCAGTAAGCAATCGTCTGTCAGTCAGGTCTGCGGGAAGTAACTCTGTCAAAGGGGAACGACTTTATTACAAGAATTCATTCACCCATGTAGAACCTCGCATACGCCAACAAGTTGTGACGTCAACCAGCTAGGCGAGCTCACACGACCTCATGTGTTTGGGTTTTTGCAAGTGCATAGAGGCACGATAAGGGTTTTCAGTACTTTCTTTATGTCAGCATGCTTGATGTCAGAGAGCTTGCGTTCCGGCGTGTGCGCGCGGGCTGCATACATGACACAACGACTACGACTGTGACTACAGCAGGTCATTGAATGGAAACAACATATTGGGCTGGTGGCCATCTTGTTAAGTATTGCTGATATGAAGGATTGGCAGATAAAAGATGAATGACAAAACGTCACAGTTTGAGGAAATGGATGCAGTCGGTTAAAAACTTCCATAATTTTGAGGGAAAAAAACTCACTCTTTGGTATGGTATGGTATGGTAGACTTCTCCTCGGCGCACGTATCCATCTCTGCTGAAATGCTCACGGCGCCGCAGGGCTGGAGGACAAAGCAGTGAAAGCCTGCTGCCGTTAAGCGCTACTTTATGTGCAAACCTCCACCCTGCTATTCACTCTGGTGCGTGCGACAGTATTTCTGTTTACCACGCCACCGGCCACAGCCTACTCTTCTTCGAAAGATGAACGTGGGATTTTTAGCGTGCACACTTGATGTATGTGCGTGCGTGTGTACACGAAGGCGAGACAGGCACCGCAAACGAGTCTGCACATGGATTTGACTCGATATGGGAAGGAAAAATCCCACCATATTCCTGCCCACCGGGGACTCGAACCAGGCAGCTCAGGATCCGAAGTCGGATGCCTTAACCACTAGACCAAATCCCCTGTCTGTTTTTTATGTGTACAAAAGCATCGTGTTTGGTGTTAATCTGCTGTGGTCGGTCGAGGGTTGTTCGAGGGCGTGTTTCATCCCTACCAATAATAAGACCTTAGAGTATAGCACCTTATTATAACGGGTAAAAAAAAAACCGCCAGATGAGGTCGATATGTTGGATCAGAGTTAATCAGAAGCCGCTCTCCAAATCCGTTAAACCGCTTCTCTACTTAAGAGCATTTGAAAGTCTCACTATTTTGGGAACCCCCCTCATATCAAACGATTCTGACACAGATATCTACAGTACAAACCGTCTGTTGTCGTTGTGTTGACTATTTGAAGCACAGCTCCCAGTCTTCAATTTTCTCCTTTCATTTTTGTCATAGCCCCGCCCCTCCCCCCCCCCCCCACGATCTATACTACTTATCCCCCTCCCCCTTACCTCCCTCTCCACTACCATCAGCATCCCGCCACCATAGTCACCATAGTTACAGTACTGCTTGTTGTGTCAGACAACTTGGTCTGGAGTACGTGATCTTTCAACTGGCCTAGCCAAATATCCGCCATGCCAGTGGCTCGAACTAGCTTCATACGAGATTACTGCCTACTGCTGTTGCTGCTCTAACTCTGTGATGTGTGCTAGTAATGCACGCCCTGCGTCCTTCTAGGACTGATGTAGATCTATATATATTATATGACAATACTTGTGTACATACTGCGATTCAGTTTGACATATCTACATATTTCCTGTTTGGAGTGCCGTAAGTGTTTTAGTGTACTACACGAATTGTGTATTTACAGATTTGTAGTTTGACATTTTTACACTGGCGTCATTATTTTCCTATCTGGAGATCTGTACGTGTTTTAACGTGTCACTGATGCACTGGCGTTGGAAGTTACTTTGCCGGGGGTGGGGATGGGGGTGGGGGTGTCGGGCGGGGGGATTCAGTCGGCAGAGGCTCGAAAAATCAAACATCAGGGACTGGGATTAGCGGGGGGGGGGGGGGGGGTAACTGACCAGTCACGGTCCATTTCAGTCAAGCAGCAGGATTCGTAATGAAGATCCCCTCTCAAATTGACAAACTATTCCAAGATATGCTGGACCAAATGCTGATACAGTATTTTCACAATATATATCAGTATACATACCTTCATCGGTATGTACCAACAGTTACAACTGCCCGATCGTCAAATTCAAATTTATTTCTTATTTCTATATCTGTATTTCTGTAACACTTGTATGTGAAATTTCGCGCTTATGTTTGGTCTGGCTGATCCTGGCCGTTGGGTTGCTTCCCTTTGGCTGCCAGTCCTGCTGTTAGGTTTACCTTCTGGGGTATAGCTTGCTCGTGATGTACCTGATGAATGAAGATAGGTTTGCGTTGTAGCATATATGTCTGTAATGTACATGGTTTCCTGAATGAAGTTAGGTTTGCTGTCTGGCAGGTTCGTGGTGTACATGATAATTATGCTGAATGAAGTAAGCTTTGTAGCAGGTTTGTGATGCGCATGATATGCTGTATGAAGTTAGGTTTGCTATGTGGCAGGTTTATTATGTACATGATATGCTGTATGAAGTTAGGTTTGCTATGTGGCAGGTTTATTATGTACATGATATGCTGAAGGAAGTTAGGTTTGCTATGTGGCAGGTTTATTATGTACATGATATGCTGTATGAAGTTAGGTTTGCTATGTGGCAGGTTTATTATGTACATGATATGCTGAAGGAAGTTAGGTTTGCTATGTGGCAGGTTTATTATGTACATGATATGCTGAAGGAAGTTAGGTTTGCTATGTGGCAGGTTTATTATGTACATGATATGCTGAAGGAAGTTAGGTTTGCTATGTGGCAGGTTTATTATGTACATGATATGCTGTATGAAGTTAGGTTTGCTATGTGGCAGGTTTATTATGTACATGATATGCTGTATGAAGTTAGGTTTGCTATGTGGCAGGTTTATTATGTACATGATATGCTGTATGAAGTTAGGTTTGCTATGTGGCAGGTTTATTATGTACATGATATGCTGTATGAAGTTAGGTTTGCTATGTGGCAGGTTTATTATGTACATGATATGCTGAAGGAAGTTAGGTTTGCTATGTGCAGGTTTATTATGTACATGATATGCTGAAGGAAGTTAGGTTTGCTATGTAGCAGGTTTATGATGTACATAACATGTTGTATGAAGTTAGGTTTGCTATGTAGCAGGTTTCTGATGTTCATAATGTGCTATATGAAGTTAGGTTTGCTTTGTGGCAGATTTGTCATGTACAGTATACGCTGAAATCAAGATTCAGCTATTTCAAGATGTATAACTCGTAATCCTTTAGTCCCGGTTTTGAGTCTATTTATGATACACCAGTAACCCAAGCCAAACGGACACTAAAGTGCAGACCTTTTTTTCTGTACAAGCACATGTACCATATAGTTACAGTACAGAAATGCTTTGACTGAAAACGTTTTCTAGACAAAATCGTTCCACAATGATAATAACATTCCTAACATTCCATAAGGTGGACAGGTTTCTTTTTTCACACTGACACTGTTAGAGAAACTGATTTCGTCTTTTCGGCTATTACGAACTGTTACTGAAAGACTGTGATGTGTACTCACACGCTTTGTTTAGATGGTTCCAATGCTCGGGGTCATGAGTTCGAGTTCCGGCTGCGGCCAAATATTTGTCCTGGCCTTTTTCTTGTTGTCCTGTTCTTGATATTACCCATACGTGGTGGAAAAGGACGTTAAACTCCCAAATACCCACACAACCCACCCTTGGATAGATGAAAAGGGTGAGTGACCGGCCGGCCAGGATAACCCTAGGATATCCTAGGATAACCCTAACCCTATTCCCATTTATCCTAGGATATCCTAGGATAAATCGGAATGGTTCTGTAAAATCCTGCCACCAGGGCCAAGATAAATCGGAATGGTTCCCATTCGTCCGGTTCCGAAATATCCTGTGACACCGGGTTCGAGTCTCAGCCGAGGCAAGCGGGATTTTTCCTACCTAGGTCGGCTCCTAACCAGAGCGGGTGTGCTATGGGCCCAATGGGGAAGCTGTTGCCACACCGCCGAGATTCACCCACTTCACGGGTGCGACTTTGGGGGTGCTTCCGTTGGTGTGACACGTCATATGATGTGGATATTTACACGGCCAGCACCGCAGATGCCGTAGTTCCCGATCCTGGTTAATGCCGGGATATTTATGGAAGCGTGGAATGCGGCCCTGTCCCGCAGTCCCAAACGGCACGAACCTCCAATGCATCATCTTACCATCATCGTCATCTCCATCATCATGCATGATAAAAATTGCCCGAGCTTCCGAGCCCCCCGTGGATTCCACCCATTACCAGGGAGGAACACCACTGAAACCGACAAAAAGAGTTGGGGCAGCAAAAAAAAAAAAAAAAAAAAAGCGAGTTTGTAGGGCTTAACGCCGTGCGAGCAACAAACACTAATTCACTTGCCGAGATGAGAACGTTCTTTTCTACAAAGATGTGTATTTGTCGTTAAAAATGGTTTCATAATATAAAGTTTGTATCCAGATTTGTGTACATAGTTCAAGTTGTTATCTTGTATCAGCGTCGCCCTTTTTGTTTAGTTTATGCAGGACATCAGACGGTACTGACATTATTTGTTTTGCCTCTTCACAATACATTGAGTATTTTCATATCTTCTTATTACGGATTTCTTTACTATTTCAAGTGTGCATTCCTTCTATACCATGTAAAGTGTCTACGATAGTTACAGTTTTATAATTATGTCTCTGAGAATTTCGGTTCTATTTGCCCATGAAATTTGAGGTAACATTTGCCTGTAAGCAATTACAACGTCATCTACCCAGAATATTAGTACCATGATTTGCCTGTAACAACAAGTATTTGCGCTTGGTTTCTCGTTGCTTTCAGGGCAAAATGTGCATGGCCTTGCTTTGTTTAAAGTTTAAGGTTTGCGGCATGGCTTTACATTGCCCGTCGGTGCGCTCGAATGACTCAGTAATGACTCGCTGCTTTGTTTGGCATGGCGTACAGCGTGTGGACTTACCATGTTATCTATGTCTGAGACATACCTCTATCTGCATGCCATGTTTGTTCATGTACGTTCAGGTTTATAGTACATGCATGACCTATTTCCCTTTGCTTCTATACAGTATGTTTGTATATACCAAACACAAAATTTAAAAACAAACATATATATTAGTAGAGTGCAGTTATCATCAATCGCTTTTGGTTTACTGTAAAAGACTCCAAACTGAGTACAGCGCAACATTTGCTTGTAAAACTGGTGAAAACCTGTGTGTGAAAGACTGTACGATGGAATATAGATGCGCCGTCAT
>JACVVK020000320.1:167500-192500 GCA_018292915.2 Batillaria attramentaria | reverse complement strand
GTGTTAGCAGTGCTAGTGACAGGGACTGAAGTAGTGTGTGTGTGTGTACGTGTTTGTGTTAGTAGTGCTAGTGACAGGGACTAAAGCATTGTGTATGTACGTGTTTGTGTTAGCAGTGCTAGTGACGGGGACTGAAGTAGTGTGTGTGTGTGTACGTGTTTGTGTTAGCAGTGCTAGTGACAGGGACTGAAGTAGTGTGTGTGTGTGTACGTGTTTGTGTTAGTAGTGCTAGTGACAGGGACTAAAGCATTGTGTATGTACGTGTTTGTGTTAGCAGTGCTAGTGACGGGGACTGAAGTAGTGTGTGTGTGTGTACGTGTTTGTGTTAGTAGTGCTAGTGACGGGGACTAAAGCATTGTGTATGTACGTGTTTGTGTTAGTAGTGCTAGTGACGGGGACTGAAGTAGTGTGTGTGTACGTGTTTGTGCTAGTAGTGCTAGTGACGGGGAAGTAGTGTGTATGTACGTGTTTGTGACGGGGAAGTAGTGTGTATGTACGTGTTTGTGTTAGCAGTGCTAGTGACGGGGAAGCAGTGTGTATGTACGTCTTTGTGTTAATGGTGCTAGTTACGGGGAAGTACTGTGTATGTACGTGTTTGTGTTAGTAGTGCTAGTGACGGGGAAATAGTGTGTATGTACGTGTTTGTGTTAGCAGTGCTAGTGACGGGGACTGAAGTAGTGTGTGTGTGTACGTGTTTGTGTTAGCAGTGCTAGTGACGGGGACTGAAGTAGTGTGTGTGTGTACGTGTTTGTGTTAGTAGTGCTAATGACGGGGAAGTAGTGTGTATGTACGTGTTTGTGTTAGCAGTGCTAGTGACGGGGACTGAAGTAGTGTGTCAGTGTGTACGTGTTTGTGTTAGTAGTGCTAGTGACGGGGAAGTAGTGTGTATGTACGTGTTTGTGTTAGTAGTGCTAGTGACGGGGAAGTAGTGTGTATGTACGTGTTTGTGTTAGTAGTGCTAGTGACGGGAAAGTAGTGTGTATGTACGTGTTTGTGTTAGCAGTGCGAGTGACGGGGAAGCGCGTGAACACGGAACTAGTCAGTCAGAGTCAGATTGTGTAGAATTTACTTGTGGCCCCATGACCATCTACTAAACACAGTTCTTATTTCATGACTCGGCTACAGCAAGTGGTGCACAGTTATTTTTGATATAACATTTAAGTGTGTCAGGACCAGACCAGTTTGTTTTCAGGGAGGGGGTGAAGGGGGGGGGGGTGTTTTGTTTTGTTTGTTTGTTCCCCCCCCCCCCCACACACACACACACACACACACACACACACACACACACACACACACACACACACACACACACACTCCCTTCGTCCGGCCCTGTATGTCGCTGCATGGTATTCTTAGTCCGCGTCATCTCATGTAACGTGTGTGTGCGTGCGTGCGTGCGTCCGTGCGTGTGTGTGTGTGTGTGTGTGTGTGTGTGTGTGTGTGTGTGTGTGTGTGTGTGTGTGTGTGTGTGTGTGTATTGTGTTTGCAGTTTACGATATTGGAGTCTTTCCAAGCATGAGCGATGATATAATTATGGTTATAACTCATAGCTTACGAGTGTCTGTTGAAGAATACAGTAAGAAAGTATGAGATAAAGAAACAGACTCGAGTCACAAAATGTGTTATGATTTTCGGTAACTGTCTCAATATCTGACTGCCTGGGAATATCTAACCAACACACACACACACACACACACACACACACACACACACACACACACACACACACACACACACACACACACAGTGTCACACTTGTAGAAACATGTAGTGTTAAGCTATAGTTCGCCAGGCGAGAAAGTTGGAAAACAATCACATTTATATTTGATAGTGTATTTTACACCTGACACATTGTTACCTGTCATTGTCCACAGGGACAATCTTTACAGAACCCTGAACTGTGACGTCACAACATGGATACCAACACTGGCCGTGATTCTAATGACCCTGACAGTCAATATCCACAATATGAACAGCGACAAACACATCCCCCATCTCTCTCACAGCACGTGTATCACTCGGGATACCCGCCACCAGTCACTGGGTATGTCCGCCAGTCACGTGACCAGTCCGCCGCCCAGGTTGTGCATCAGCCCGGCCACCCTTTGGTCATCCAGCACCTGTATCCACCGAGACCAGTCACCCAACACCTGTATTCACATGACGTCACACAGATTGCTCACACTGGCTATCCGCCCAGTTACCAGCCAGCCCCACGAACCAGCTTTCTACCCGTTGAGACTACCCATACTGGCTATCCGACCATTTACCAGCCAGTCCCACAAACAAACTATCTACCCTTTCAGACTACCCATACTGGCTCTCTGCCCAGTTACCAGCCAGCCCCACGAACCAGCTTTCTACCCGTTCAGACTACCCAAACTGGCTATCCGTCCAGTGGACAGGTGGCCTCCATACGTAGCTATTTACCGGCTCGTGAGATGAATCAGCCACTATCAGTCACCCACCGTCCATTGCCAGTCACCCACAACGTGGATCAGTGGTCCACAGGATCAGGAGAACAGGCCATGAACAATACCCCTGCTGGTCGTCAGGTAGAGGGCGACACTTCAAACAGTAGTGGTGAACCAGACGATAATGTTGATGCTAATGATGATGATGATTCAGATTCCGGTGTTGTAAAGTCAGCCACTAGTACCGCTCCACCCGGTCCCTCGCTGCCGGCATCAGACTTACCAGAGGACAAACAGAGAGACCTGGCTACACTGTCCACTCTCTACAGAAACACCGCGCACATTGTCAGGCGACACCAGGATGGGACGGACACCAGGGAATTCTGTAATCACTTGAAGGAAATAAAAACTGCATGTAAGAGTTTGAACAGTAACTGCTACAGGTTAAACGACTCTCAGAAGAGGACAGTGAATGATCTGCTGATAAGAACCGGGATCGTTGACCTGCTGTGTGAAGTGATGGCGGACGGACTCGAATCAAACAACGACGCGGCATGGGACGGGGATCAAGACACAAATGCTACAGTCATAGCGGCTGATGGTCTTACGGCTTTTTGGTGGACTGACAGTTTGCATGAAGTGTGGTGCAGAGTGTGTGATGACGCCCGTCTGTTGCCGGTGTTGCTGAAGAAACTCAAGGACTGGTACCGGCCCCACATGGACAAGACTCTGAAGGTAAGAATAAATTATGTTGTCATGGTACTGGCCTTACATGGATAAGACTCTTACTGTCAGGAAAATTATATCACGACACCGACCCTCACGGGGACAATACGTACACTCACTGTCAGTATAATTATGTTGTCATGGTACTGACGCTCACAGGGACAATACGTACACTCACTGTCAGTATAATTATGTTGTCATGGTACTGACGCTCACAGGGACAATACGTACACTCACTGTCAGTATAATTATGTTGTCATGGTACTGACGCTCACAGGGACAATACGTACACTCACTGTCAGTATCATTATGTTGTCATGATACTGACGCTCACAGGGACAATACGTACACTCACTGTCAGTATGATTATGTTGTCATGGTACTGACGCTCACGGGGACAATACGTACACTCACTGTCAGTATAATTATGTTGTCATGGTACCGACCCTCACGGGGACAATACGTACACTCACTGTCAGTATGATTATGTTGTCATGGTACCGACCCTCACAGGGACAATACGTACACTCACTGTCAGTATCATTATGTTGTCATGGTACTGACGCTCACAGGGACAATACGTACACTCACTGTCAGTATAATTATGTTGTCATGGTAGTGACGCTCACAGGGACAATACGTACACTCACTGTCAGTACAATTATGTTGTCATGGTAGTGACGCTCACAGGGACAATACGTACACTAACTGTCAGTATAATTATGTTGTCATGGTACCGACCCTCACAGGGACAATACGTACACTCACTGTCAGTATGATTATGTTGTCATGGTACCGACCCTCACGGGGACAATACGTACACTCACTGTCAGTATGATTATGTTGTCATGGTACCGACCCTCACAGGGACAATACGTACACTCACTGTCAGTATAATTATGTTGTCATGGTACCGACCCTCACGGGGAGATTGCTTACGCTCACTGTCAGTATAATCATGTTGTCATGGTAACGATATCTGGTGAACTAGACATTCACTGCACGTGCGTATGCTTTCGTCATAGTATCGGTGTGTGTACGACATATTTTCGAGGAAAAGATTGTTTAGTGACGAATTTTTTCGTATGTGAATTCTAATTTCGTTGTTTATAGACATTGGTTTTCGGCATACATTTCGCTCTGTTTGCAACAAAATAATCTGAGCAAATTAGGCCGGTTGATGAGATAACATAATTCTACAAACTTTGTACAAAATCCGCCGGAGTTTGACGTGTCACTTATGTCAGACATTTCAAGCAGTGAGCTCTAGCGAACCCTCTTCCTAGGCCTCCCCCTCCCGCCGCGAAAATTACAAACTCCCTTCCTTCCCCGCCTAACCCCGTCACTCAATAAAGTCGGCAATACTCAGTACTACTTTACTAACCCAAGGTAGGTCTTCCCTCACGCTCTATTCTGCACGCATTTCCGCGTTGGCACCAGATATTGTTATGCCCAACTGCCCAAGCTCGTTATCTGTGTTTATGTGTAATGCGTGCATTCCCAGGACAGAGTATCGGCTGTAACTTTCTGATAATCAGGTTTTTAGATCATACTGCTAGGTAACAAATGTATCAGCCAAAATGAAACGAGCATAATTAAGTTTTCGTTTATCGGTACTGTATCCAGAGACATAAAAGAAGAAATCCTACATATCGGCAAACCGCGTGCCCACGGGAAATATAACCTGTACTAATTTCACACAGGTGACAATACTCTTGTCCGAGGACACTGTGGGCAATGCTGATATCACATGGGAGATGTTTTAGTCCGGCCGAACTACAGTGGATCCACAGGAATGACGGATCGATGCGTGCATTCCCAGGACAAGTATCGGCTGTAACTTTCTGATTATCAGTTTTAGATCATACTGCTAGGTGACAAATGTATCAGCTAAAATGAAACGAGCATAATTAAGTTTTCGTTTATCGGTACTGTATTCAGAGACACAAAAGAAGAAATCCTACATATCGGCAAACGTGCCCACGGGAAATATAACCTAATTTCACACAGATGACAATACTCTTGTCCGAGGACACTGTGGGCAATGCTGATAATATCACACGGGAGACCTTTTAGTCCGGCCGAACAAACATCGAACACGGCTCAGACACGAGCCGGATAAATAAAAGAAAAGACATGGTGTGATTGTACCTCACACGAGGAACACGGAAAAACGCATTGTGCGGTCGTGTTCGAAGTTTGTTCGGACTAAAACATCTCACGTGTAAAATGAGTAGAAACGACTCCGTGCCAAAACATAATATATCCGATTAAAAACACTAAGCCTGTCTTGCCTTCACGTACAATGTTATCAAGTTAGCACTGACGTTAAAAATCTAATTCTATACCTGACAGGAGGGACCGAAAAAACGAAAATCAAGTACACACTAAGCATGCAGCAAACACGAGAAAGAATGGCTGGCGCCGTTAAAAATGGCGAAGTGCTCCTCCCGGGAGAAGCGACCCGCATTTCCCTTATTAGCTAGGGTAGCGGGACAAAAGAAATACCACAATTAATACTAATAGCAATCATGGAAACTTATTGGTACAAGGGACTGATTTAAACTTTTACTGTACTATAAGTTCCCAGTATAAAAGATGCTTATACTGAGTGAAGCGGCATTTAGCACACAGTTTCATGATTGTATAGCCCAATTATAAGAATAACTGTACAAACACATGCGACGATCTGTTTATTTCATCATACTTTATTACTAGTTTTATTAGCACTGCTGCAGGTTATGGTAATGACTCTGTCCAGTGTTTGAGAAATTTCAGTTTTCGTACCAGCAAAAACAGGATTATGATTTTCCAGAGGGATTATCTCGTTTCCATGTCATTTAAAATGATTGTATTGATTTTGTAGATTCTGTTAAAAAAAAAACAAAAAAAACTGCCGTAATAATTACAGCTGACTGGTTAATTCATGGCAGCATTTTTATAAACTGGACTTAAACACCGGCAGAACACAACAGACTCAGGTGAACTTGTTTCCTTGTCATGTGACGTAACAGTGGATCCACAGGAATGACGGAGCGATGTCGATTCGTATACAGTTTGGCCGCTTATTTATTTATTTATTTATTTATTTATTTATTCTTCTTGTTTGTTTGTTTGTTTGTTTGGTTGTTGTTGTTGTTGTTGTTGTTGTTGTTCATATCTGATGCCGAGACAAGTGCGCCAACATGACCAGTCAGTAAGAATGAGACACTGAGTGTGACTGTGTTACCTACACCACCATCAGCCAATGTGATGATGTTACTTACAGAAACTACAAGACAGCGTGATCACGTCCAGTCTGCTCATCATCCGCTTCATCGCCTGTCAGGACGACAAGAGAGAGCGACTCCGTCAGCTGGGTGTGACAGGCGTGATGGTCAATTTCCTCACGTCGCCTGACGAGTACTGTCGGTATGAAGATGGCGTGCTTGTTGAACTTCTCCAGATTTCGTTCATCATAATAATAATAATAATTCGGATTGTGTTAATTAATTTCGGTTGTTATCACGTCACTTCCCCCCAATATATTGTATACCATGGCTGTATTACAACATGACATAAGTTGAAAGGAGAGTTTCCAAAGATTAAAGAAAAATGCAACATGACGCGTACCCGGTGATGTCAATATTATTCGTGCTTCCTCAGGTCCAGTGTTCAAATATACGTCTGTACACCGACACAGTAGGTTGGTATGGTGACCGACGTCTAGCGTCACAGGACTAAATAAAATCCAGGGTATTTAGTATTTTTGCTTTGTTTTTGAATGGTCAGCCCATGAAAGTTGCGTGTATTTATTAAATAATTACTTGCTGCGTTTCCGTTTGTTCAGGAAACACAAACGTAAACGCACCCACCCCTCCCCCAACCCCCAAACAAAAAACCTATATAGCAGAAAATATAGAGGTGTGTCCTCATTCATCTGTATAGTACGGATGTTGATACGGCGACCACAAGAATATAAAATCGGATCGGGGACCGGAGTGATGTTTTAATTTTCCTTTTTCTCTATGAAAGCGGACAGGTGAGACCTAAAAACGACATTTCCTCCACCATGCCCCATCCCCGTGCTGATTTTTAAAAAATCGGTCGGTCATTTGGGAACCTCCCCATGTAGCACTGTCAACATTTTCAGCAGAACTATTGTATTATTATATCATATAGCCCTGCCTGCATCCCTATGCCTGCCTGCATCCTCCCACCCATTCCTCTCATTCCCCCCCCCCACCCCCACCCCCCGCCAAGTAAAAAAAAATCTATATCAAGGTTGTTGTTGTTGTTGTTGTTGGTGGTGGTGGTGGTGGTGGTGGTGGTGGTGGTGTTCTTGTTGTTGTTTAATCCTTTTCCTTACGGTTTACTTTTAAATCACACAAAGACATAGATAAGCTGTGTTCGTGTTTGCGTTTCCGGACAAGTGGAAACGCGGCCAGTTTGCTGTTCACATAAAGGCCCTAGTTTTCAGGCTCACAGTTCGCTCTGAGCTGTTTTGGTGCTGTTTAGCATCACACCACTAAGACACGCGCACAAATACACGCACAGACAGGTCTGCGTTCAGCTGACTGAAGCCAAAGCGCAGTGGCCGGTGACAGTGTCGTATACGACACTCGACCTTGTAGCTCCGGACGGCTGAGTTTTCTTCATTCGCACGGCCATCAAACATCAGTGTGTTGCATTCAGAGCTCTACTAATCACTAAAAGGTTTCCAACACACAGGCGTGGTCACAAGCGCAGCTGTTCCAAAATAAAGTTCTCCCTGTGGAACCCTATAGTAATGGTAACAACAGCGCCTTTAAACGAGTCCTAATTATGTAGTACATGTAACAGTTACGTAACGATGTCTTTGGTCCTAATTAACGAGCCCTTACCATAACGAGACTGTCAGTCGATGACGAATACTCGCTATATTCACCCGTGTGTTATTACAGCTTCTCCTGCAGACTGTGTAAAACAGTTTCTCACCTATGGACAAGCCATGAAGCAAAATGGTTCAAATGTGGCTGAATACTACCAAGGGCGCTTATCAGACTGTTACGATCCGCCAGTGAATAGGTGGTTATCGCCCTGAGAATATTGTTTAGTTCGTTGACCTCCAGAGATACCGAATGGTTTACTGCATGCATAGTGAAAGGTGGTTGAGTTATGCTGAAGAATAAAACGTGCATTACAGACACATGGACAACGATGGCCGTATGGGTTCAACACGATATGATAATTATGCTTGTTGTCGATGTTGATGTTGCTGCTGCTGCTATTGTTGTTGATATTGATGTTGATATTCATGTTGTTCGAATATTTTTATTATGTGTTCATGCTGGTACGCGTGTTTACCTTTCACTGTTTCCTCGACCCATCTTTACACACGTAAAGCAGAAACACTGATCAGTCTGTTGTGTGATGTTTGTTTTCCTGTTGTCGTTCGTTCTGTACACAGGCAGCGGGCAGTACGGACACTTGATAACATCGTGACCGAGGAGGAGGGCGACAGGCTGGAACCCACACAGATTGTGACGTCATTCTGTGATATGCCTTATGATGGTGGTGGCTATGGGACATGGCGATGTAGGTCATGTTCCGGATCTTCTCTACTGACCATAGTGATTACAGTGTCCACACATAGTCATTGTACAAGCTGCTCTATCAATATGACAACATGTAATGTGCAACAGTCAACATCGCTTTCAGTTATGGGCATAACGTAAAACATGCGTAATGAAATATGGGGTTTAGTCTGATGTCAAACGTATCCGTCTACTACTTCTAGTCTGTTAACTGTTCAACTGGTCAATATTACATTGAGTATTTCTGTTGGTTGTGTATATCGTGTAAAAGGTAACAGATTTTCTAACTTTTGTACAATAAACAGTTGTTGAATGTTGATGGAACCGCCTGGATTTTCAATGATATGATTCTACGTTCGACACAATCATAACACATCCATAAGATCTCTCTCTCTCTCTCTCTCTCTCTCTCTCTCTCTCTCTCTCTCTCTCTCTCTCTCACACACACACACACACACACACGCACACACACACACACACACACACACACACACACACACACACACACAGAGGCGAACATCACTTTATTTGTAAGCTCACTTTACTCATACTGGATTTTCAATGATATGATTCTACGTTCGACACAATCATAACAAACCCATAAGATCTCTCTCTCTCTCTCTCTCTCTCTCTCTCTCTCTCTCTCTCTCTCTCTCTCACACACACACACACACACACACACACACACACACACACACACACACACACAGAGGGACACAGAGAGAGGCGAACATCACTTTATTTGTAAGCTCACTTTACACACACTGGGCTGAATATCGAAGCTACCCAGTAAACACGTGTTCTCCGCCCCGTCCCGTCTTTAGTGCCAGTGTTATTATGAGTGTACACACAGCTGTTTGTCTCACGACACTCTGATACGTTAGGATGTCAAAACATCAACACTTGTTAGATCAGCTGAAGCTTTTATTGATGACTGTGTTAACAGACTTGACCGAACACGCCGTCATCGAGCGTGTGCTGATACAGAAGGGAGCGCTACCCATGCTGATGGACCGAGTCTGGGAGGCGGGCAGTGACTACAGTAAACACGGTGAGACACCATACAATGCATGCATGACTTGACTTTGGAGTAAGGACCCTCTCGCTATACCAACATTGCATGGCCGAAAAACGGAAATTTGAGTGATTTTGTGGACATAACATATTCTTACCTCTACCTGCCCTCCTTGGTAATCCGTAGTGCTTTCCGACCATGACTGACTGCGAGTCGTGTACTTATTGAGGAACACCAGACAAAAATAGTCAGTGCGCGAGTTACATGTACTTCTCAGTCCAAAGCTGGACACACACAGGTGGTTACACACGGGCCCGGGGAGTTGGGACTCTGTCGTCTGGATTGAAGTGTGGATGTTCTGTGTCCCTTGTCTCTGATGGCGGACAGTCGTTGTAGTCAGTCTTCCTGAACTGTCTCAATGGTAGTCGTGGTATCCGAGTGACTGGTGTTTCAGAATTGCCCATTGTACTTTCTTTCGGCGTGGGCGGGAGTGAACGGTGTGCCGGGAGGCGGGTGGGGAGTTCTGAAGGGGGAGGGGAGGGGGAGAGTGATATGCTGTTGGGTATCGTTTGACTATACAATTATTAATATCAAGCTACAGGTACAATGAAACCTGTCTAGACGTTTCCTCTGTAAGACAAACCTTGTCGGAGAAGGCCACCAAGAAATTGTGAATAGTGTAAACTGATATACCAAAGTAAAGTAAACAGGTAACGCAGTCGAACTGCTGATAAGTCACAGATTTCAACACACACACACACACACACACACACACACACACACACACACACACACACACACACACACACACACACGCGGATTGTATCCATGTTTGCCAACAATTCATCAAGGGTGTGCTGATACAGAAGGCATTGCTACCCATGCTGATGGACCGAGTCTGTCGACGGCATTTAACACAGCAAGACACCATACAATACAATGGTGATATCACTTTATTTGGACTAACGGCCCTTTTGGTATAATGATATGCAAGGTCGTAAAATGGAAAACCGACCGGCCCTGAGGGCATACTCATGCTGCCCTCACCCACCATGTGCTCATCCTTGGTCATCCGTGGTCAGTACTTACCGAGAATGTCTAAGAGTCACGTACTAAACGAGTCTAGGGGTAACACCAGACAGAAATAGTCAGTCCGCGAGTTACTTCTCAGTCCAAAGCCGGACACACACGGGCTCAAAGAGCTAAAGTGAGGATCGATGTTCTGTGTCCCTTGTCTATAATGACGGACAGTCGTTATTTTCATGGGGAGCCGGGGTGGCCGAATGGTAGAGCGTAATGCTCGGGTCAGTCATGAGTTCGTATCCCGGCTGGGGCCAAATATATTCTGCTGGCCTTTTCATCGTTGTCTCGATCGTTTTTGATATCACCGGTATGTGGTGGAAAAGGACGTTAACCCCCCCAAACACCAACCCCACCCATCCTTTATTTTCATTCTGTCAAATGTAGCATTACGAGCGGATAGGGGGCTCCGCTTTGTTGTATACTTTGTTCCAACTCACAGATGGCACGGGAAGGGAGGGAGGTGGGACGGGGAGGGGGAGGTGCTTGGTGCACATGTATATCGGAAAATATCAAACATTATGAAGCAAAAACAAATGTAATATTAACCGATGGGAACCGATGAAGAAATCCTTATCAGCAAAAAAATGTTTCGGACAAAAAAAAAAAAAAATACGCCGGCGTGCAGGCAGGTGATAATGGGAAATAGAGAGAGAAAAAAAAAACTAAAGAGCAAAACATCAAAACCTGGCAGATTAGAGTCGGTTGGATTCGAATTGATTTTTTTTTTCTTTGAACTTCCTGCTAGGAGGGTCGGGGGTTTGAGGAGAGGATGGGATGGGTTTTCGGATACCCTGTGGACTTGAACCAGCTGCAGGAACTTCCAGCCTTAGCAACCTGTCTGTACGCTGGCTCAGCTACTGATCCACCGATAGCACGTGATGCTGGCTTACAGTGCCGATGAGACCTTCCCACGCTTAAGTTTCATGAAAATAATTTCCGCTTGTCTTGTTTTCTTCAAGCGAGAGTATTATACATAGGCATTTCGGCTAAACGTAAAACAGCTGCTACACACACACACACACACACACACACACACACACACACACACACACACACACACACACACACACACACACACACACTGCTCGATAGTCACATTTGAAGTTGTAAGTTGAGAACGTGTTTGTGATGAGATAAGACGCTGGAAAGTTCCCCATGTGTTGTGTTGATTCTGTCCTGTTGTGTGTGTTTCACAGCCGCCCTGGGCAAGATAGATAGCCTTTGTTCGTCTGAACACATACCTGCTGATGTTCGACAAGAGTTACTGGACACGGCAAAGACGATACAGCGCGAACACGTGGAGTCCGCACGGTGTCGGGATAGGGCCGATGAGATACTGAAGAAACTCATACAGGGGGCGACAACAGCACATGGTAGGCACGGTTCCGGTGGGTAGGGACATTTTAGTGATGCTCAGTATTATATATAGTTTACATCAGTCCTCGGGCCGTATCGGGCGAAATACTGATACCAACGTAGCAACACTCATTTAGTATAGTTCGCCTCATTGCTTAGGACTAGGTTTAGGTTTAGGGCGGGGGCTACCTTGTGGTAATGGTGCAATCGCTATTTTGTTTAGACGGTCGTAGTGCATTTACACACTGTAATGCTTTCATGATAGGATCTTTGTAATACGTCTGTGCCGGCACACACAGCCGGACTGATCACAGATAATTATACAAAAAAATAACGCGCGCGCGCGCGCGTGTGTGTGTGTGTGTGTGTGTGTGTGTGTGTGTGTGTGTGTGTGTGTGTGCAGAACAAAGTATCAGTCAACGTCATCGGACATCCTGGTTGTTACGCGTCTCTCAGCGGTTTCCCGATCTTCACCACAAAACATACTTCATCCCGCCCGTGGACCTGGACGGTAATCAGAACGGCGGAGACACTAGAGCTGGTGTCATGCCGCGCAGTTTGACACCGAGGTCTCGCTCGTGCCCGTCATTGTTTCCAGGTAACCTTGACCTTCACAACAGAGACGTTTATCAAACGCCAGGTGATCAGATACTCCAAATTCAAAACGGATGTTTAAATGACCCCCCTCCACGCTCTGAAACTGACCCTTCACCTCCAGCTAAACGTCCCAAAATGGTCTCAACCGCCCCATATCGATCGTGTGACAGTCAGTCGCTCCGGTGGCAGACAACCGCACCTTTACCGAGTGATGGCTTCTTCCTCCAAACACCATGTCCACAACTGTCACAGCTTGACAGTGACGTCATGAGTACTGGGGACATACGTCATCACTTACTGCGTTGCTTCAAAGCGCTGGCAGAGAGACAAAAAGAAGTGATGATGGTGGTGTGGCAGTTGGATTTCAGGCGATACCTGGACCGGCAGGACAACCCACTGGACGCTGCGACTACCGCCCTCCTGTCGAGGTCCGCTACAGGGGGGACCGGGAACCGGGAGGGAGACTTCATGATGCTTATCATACATCAGAAATACGGACTGATTGTGGTACGAGTCACAATGGTGGGCTTCCGTATGGTCGACGTTCAGGATGTAAAGGAGAAACTGGCAGACGCAGTGACAGAGGCCACGAAGGAGCTGAACGCTGCTGACTGTTTGCTGAAACATATGACGTCGGACCTTCAACATGTGAAGGTCACCAAGGTCGTAATCATGCCGTCGGTTACTTCCGGTCAACTGGAGTATACGTTTGGGGACAACCCGGATGTACAGCAGGTAAGAGAAACAGGAGTATGAGTTGACAACGGCTGACATACTTGCGCCCAGATTACTACTATCTGATGACGTCGACAGTCACGGAAACGGCATCGGTGAATTTACACAAATCAGTGCGGGCCCGCCTTAGCCCTGAAGTTTGTTTCAAGGCTTCAGGACTTTGTGTAGACGTATAAGAGCGACACAAGCGCGCGCGCGCGCGCGCGTGTGTGTGTGTGTGTGTGTGTGTGTGTGTGTGTGTAACGGTATGTGTGTGTGTGTGTGTGTGTGTGTGTGTGTGTGTGTGTGTGTGTGTGTGTGTGTGGTCGTTCCAAACTCATTGTTACTGTGGCAGTGTCTGGAATCTTTCTCTGCTGCCGATGTTCTCCGGATGTGTCTGTGTGCTGACCACCTCCCGTCTACCAGTCAGCTGAGTGACGGCAGAGAAACGTCACACCTAACTGGTCTGAGCGAGTGGTGGGAGCGGACTGTGGTTACCCCGTGCCTACAGACGGACAGCGCTATGCCTGGTGCAACAGACCGTGACGAAGTACAGAGACGCCGCTTGTACAGCACTCTGCTTTTTATGTGAGTTACGTGGTACGAGTTATTTATTCTATATTTATATTATTTGTATGGGGAGCCGGGGTGGCCGAATGGTAGAGCGTTGGACTTCTAATGCTCGGGTCGTGAGTTCGTATCCCGGCTGGCTTTTTCATCGTTGCCCCGTCTTTGATATCACCCGTATGTGGTGGAAAAGGACGTTAAACCCCCACCCACCCACCCACCCTATTATTTGTATTGCTCATAGAAGTACTATATTTACACTGTTTATAATATATAATTATACTCCATTTCTAGCAGATGTATTATCTATAATGTTTATATTTCTATTCTATTTTGCACGTCAATTTCAAAACGGGAAAGTCCTTTTCTACCACTTAACGCCAAACAGGGAGACCACAAGTTACAGTTCTCACACTGCGATCAAAATTCGTGGGCGTACTCAGGGGGATCCCGGGTAGAAACATTATGGTGGAAAGAAATCTCGGAAAATCGGAGTTTAACGTCCTTTTCCACCACGTATCGCCGAACAGTGAGACCAGAAACCATTTACCAGACAAATCACAAAATCAGCCTTGGCTGTACTAAGGGGTACCACGAAAACAATCTGGTGGGCAAAAATCTCGGAAAATCGGAGTTTTAGGTCCTTTTCCACCACGTATTGCCAGACAGGGAGACAAGACAACACTTGCAACACATATCACATCATTAGCCCGGGCGAAGCCTGGTAATGAGCTAGTTTATATATAATGATCAGTGCTTCTCTCTCTCTCTCTCTCTCTCTCTCTCTCTCTCTCTGTGTGTGTGTGTGTGTGTGTGTGTGTGTGTGTGTGTGTGTGTGTGTGTGTGTGTGTGCACGATAAAAACACGATACTACACATATCACAGCATCAGCCCGGCACTACACATCTCTCTCTCTCTCTCTCTCTCTCTCTCTCTCTCTCTCTCTCTCTCTCTCTCTCTCTCTGTGTGTGTGTGTGTGTGTGTGTGTGTGTGTGTGTGTGTGTGTGTGTGTGTGTGCACGTGCACGATAAAAACACGATACTACACATATCACAGCATCAGCCCGGGCGAAGCCGGGAACATCAGCTAGTCCATCATACTGCTGTACATGTGGAGCAACACATAGTGGCGTCATTGTGTTGCAGATTTTGTGCACCGCTTACTGTTGTGGGAATACCTTCGGCCAATCAACTGCGTTCGGGGTCAGAGCCTCGTACAGATCTTACACCAGACAATACAGTGAACACGGTAGATGATTCAGACGACGCCCTATTCCTTACACTGCCCCAGCTTCAAGCTGTGGAGAATCCCCCACCACGAGCCTTTGTGACAGGGCCGCCAGGAACAGGGAAAAGCAGCACCCTGCTTATAACGGGATCACGATGGCTAGGTCAGGTCAAGGACGTACACATCCTCAGCACGTCAGAGACAAGCCGGGCCATGTCCTTCAAGCTACAGCATCAACTCCAGTTGTCTATGAGAAATCTCTCCCTGGGCTCGTCAGGCCAGAGTCCGCAAGTGTACCGCCATCACTTCTGCTTTATGGAGGACGAGATGGATGAAGCCATTGACGCTCTGGTGGAGGTCGCACGTGATGCTGGGGGACAACTCTACGTCCTTATAGATGAGGCGGGACCACCGTAAGGCTCTCGGTTGTTTTACTCCATTGGTTCATTTTGGTTTTTTGTAAGCACAAGTGTTTTAAAAGAATGTTATGCAATCTTTGGAACATTCCATTGTGGTTGTAACAACTTACTGTCTGCCACTCCATACAGGAAGCTGTTCCCCAAGTTCTGCCAGCAGCTGGTGTCCCGCGTGCCGACCGTTCACTTGTGGGCCACGGCTCTCGAGCACGGCCTCAGACCGGCCTGTCTGACGGAGGTGCGCCTCACCTTCCCACACAGATGTTCCAGGGCAGTGCTGCAGGAGATCAGCGCGTCACGAGCCTTCAGCGATGGTCACGTGTACCAGTATGACCAGAATGTGGTGGCCGCTGAGAAAGACGGCGACAAGATGAAGTATATGAAACACAAGAATCAGTATGGCCACACCGGACACTATCCGCTAGAGTGTGTGAGGTGTGGGGAACGACTAGCAGAGCGCATGCCGGAACTGGGAGTCCGAAAGAAAGGTTAAGTCAATAAGACTAATAAAACTAATAACCACAAAGAAAAACTTAATAAACCGAAAAAGGAAGCAAATATTGTAATCAACACTCACAAAGCGTAAAGGTCTTGTCGCGTCGTTGTGTAGTCGCATTTGTACAGGGAACATCGAGTAGTCGACTTAGTAAATTTACCAGTCGTCATTTGATGGTGATTTTGACTATCATGAATCTGAACCAGTGTATCCAGTCTTGAGTCAAGTGCTGTATAGACAGTTAGCCAACACTTCCATGGAATGCAGAGAGAGATACTTGCACAGTGGTACGTCTTTTTAAACCTGATTTAACAGAGCTCTTGGTGATGTCCATATACATCTCTCTCGTTCTGTTTGTTTTGGTTTTGAACAGCCAAACCAGGCGAGCGTCAGTACCGAGACGTGCTGATACTGTGTGTCCGACCTCAGGACGAGACACGTGACGAACATGGCAACGTGACGTCACAAGCCAGCGGATTGGTGCGCGGTCTGCGTGCGCGTGGTATCCCCGTGCAAGTGGTGAGACGACTCGATCCTGATGACGTCATCCGTGACGTGGCGCTGGCCATCAACAACAGAGTGACTGTGGCGGACTACACCATGGTGGCGGGCCTGGAGCGCCGCGTTGTGGTGGGAATGGGGGCCGAGGGATTTTGTTCCTACAGTAACATGCTGGCCATGTCACGCTCCTCGGGACACTTGCTGTGGATTGAAAAGGCAAAGGCCGAAGTGAGGAGGTCATTTTTGGAAAGGCAAAGCAACTCGTAATGTGATCGTTCCAGTTTTTATGTTGTTTCCATGGTAATGGAAACAACATAATAGGACGGGCTAAAATTTCCACGTTCATAGGCAAGCATCTGTGGTACAAACGCACGTCACTGCCGATCTCCCGCAGAGACGATTTTGCAAGTGTAACTCTGACAATGACGTAAGAAAACTTGCGTCATCGATGCTGACGCGTATGGTGTTCCGAACGCACTTCTCCTCCTCAGTGAGTGCCGTCTGTGCGGATGTGTGTGCGTGCGTGTGTGAATTGTGTCCAGGCCCGTTTCTTCGAAAATACTCAACCGAATGGCTTCAAATTTGGGGTATCCAAATATATCAAAATGTTACATTAGACGATTCAAGCGTGTGATGATTGCTTAAGTGATTTGGGAGTTATCGCCCTTTTGAGACAAGTTGGTTGTCTTTCGTGTACAGGCGTAATATTTATTTAAATCACTCAATTTTTTGGCAGTAGATAGCTTGAATACGGACTCTGAACAGAATCACTACTAGAAAATGGTCGCTCTTATAGTTTTCATGTAAACCGAGCCTGAGTTGACATTGCATGTGAACCCAGTTCAGATGCCTATTTCTCCGAAAATACTGAACCGATCGATTTCAAATTTGGGATTTCTAAATGAATCAAGATTGTTGAATAGAAGGCCCGATCCAGGTACGATTGCACACATGATTTGCGAGTTATCGCCCTTTTCAGAAAAAGTGGCTTTCTGGCGTTTAAAGGCGTAATATTTACCTAAACCACTCCATTTTTTGGACATAGATAGCATGAATACGGACTCTCAACGAAGTGAATTTTGGATGTTGTCGCTTTTATACTTTTGGCGTAAGCCGTACCTGATGAAAGTGCTGGTGAACACACTTTAGATCTCAAAATCGCTCCTACTATACATAGATAATGAGCCTGGGGTGCCATAAAAAATATACAAAAAAATTAGAAAAATTCACTGCAGCCGTTATCGTCAGTTGACTCGAAAATTTGTACTCACAGCACATTTCCTCTGCAAGCCACACGCCTCACAAACATCGAAGAAGAGACGCACGCGCACTGACGTAAAGTAAGTGCGTCATGTTTGATTGACGTGATGCTGTTTTTTCTTGGGGGTGTCTCGCCACTTTCTTTCGAAATTCCTCTGTTTGGAGACGTGGTGTTGTATTTTACTTATGCTATGTCGCCATCATCGTGCACTCGCAGAGATGATACGGGATACAACAGACTACAACTCCAATACTTTATGAACAGAATATGCGCGGAGAACAAATTCATGAAAGAAGAAGAATCCAGAACGCTGTGCAGGGCTGCTTACGTACTGAACAGGTCAGATCTAGAACATTCCTCAACTTACTGGAAGGCTCGAAATCTCTCCAAGGTGACGTAATCTACTGACGTTACTGCACCAGCATGTTCTGGGATGGTCTAGAAATTGTTTTGCATCGAAATGCAGTATCTTTTCGCAAGAGTCTCTACAACTTGACATGTGGAAAGCGGGAATTTCAGTGGGTTTCGTTTTTGCCACTGACTCACACTCAGAAGCATAATGCAAAGATCTTGGAAACATAAAGATAGTTCACTTACCTCCCTTTGAGGGACAACGCGTAAGAGTTGTCTGCGCGCATTAGCGCGCATCCCGCAGATCTACGCAGTTGTTTGACCCAACCCTACACTAGCCGCCGTAAAACATTTTAAGAAAATAAACAAAAACGAAGATGTCAGCGACTGACAGGTGGTCTCCCCCCATATATTTCGCATGTGTTTTAGGCCTATTGAAAACATAAGTACTCTCAAAGTTCCGGAGGACGAACGAAAGATCTAGTTTGGCTTTCACTGCTGTACGTAGGCTACGCAGTGCATTTCGTTCGATGTGTTCAAGTAAAACTAGTACGGAACACAGAAAGATCGAATGTGCGAGAGATCCAAAGATGGACGCATCCGCTGAATACTTCCTGCTAACTCAGCATTAATCATATCTGCGACCGACGATCCAGCAGATTCTATGTTGTGATATGGTTTTACAATGGTTAGAATGAAGTTCAGCCGGATGATTTTGTTCTCTCTCTCTCTCTCTCTCTCTCTCTCTCTCTCTCTGTCTCTCTCTGTGTGTGTGTGTGTGTGTGTGTGTGTGTGTGTGTGTGTGTGTGTGTGTGTGTGTTCTGAATTTAGATGCAGGTAGACGCTAGCACAATTTAAGTCACCGTGATTTGTAAAGTTGTCAGGGAAAAAAATTACGCTGTATCTGCGTCAGCCGCGTGTGTTTACTGTTAGTTTACACTGCATGCACACGTACCACTTGAGGTCTTTTTTTTTTTTTTTTTTTGACAAGAAAGCGAAAAAAAAAATGTTTGTTTTTCAACAGGAATACCAAAAGAAGTATTTCCCCGTTTATATTTGTCTGTTATTTGAACAATTCGGCGCAGAACACAATTGCATGCTTTTGCGATCGCTTTCCACTTTCCGCCATGCTGTCACTATAGGGGCCAGATCTAGGATGCGCGCTAATGCGGGCAGACAACTCTTCGCGTTGTCCCGCTATATGTCTCTCTTACGAGGGCAGGAGTGACGCGTCTTTCTGATTCCAAGGTCTTTGCATAATGTGTGTGTGTGTGTGTGTAGGTGGGGGGGGGGGGGGGGGGGGTGCGCGCGCAAGCGCGCGTCTAAGGCGAGAGAGAGAGAGAGAGGGTCTCTTCTCCGATACCAGTAAGCAATCGTCTGTCAGTCAGGTCTGCGGGAAGTAACTCTGTCAAAGGGGAACGACTTTATTACAAGAATTCATTCACCCATGTAGAACCTCGCATACGCCAACAAGTTGTGACGTCAACCAGCTAGGCGAGCTCACACGACCTCATGTGTTTGGGTTTTTGCAAGTGCATAGAGGCACGATAAGGGTTTTCAGTACTTTCTTTATGTCAGCATGCTTGATGTCAGAGAGCTTGCGTTCCGGCGTGTGCGCGCGGGCTGCATACATGACACAACGACTACGACTGTGACTACAGCAGGTCATTGAATGGAAACAACATATTGGGCTGGTGGCCATCTTGTTATACGTGGGCTGTGCCAAACGTTTTGAGACTTGAGGAAACTAAAGCCATTACGCTTAAAAGAATGTGACCGACGTGTAGGCCGATCGCGTCTTACATTTTGTACCAATTGTCGTAAACTTTGTGCTGCTTTTATACACTGAATTTTTCTCTATTAAATTTTATTTTAGTTTCTAGTACAGAACATGAAATTTTTCTCAGCGCATGTTTACATAAAACGGTTCCCCAAATACATTCACACGCCAACTGCTTGGGATTATGTTTTGTAACGTTTATAACGACGTTTGATAGTGGATGCTTCAGCAGGTGCACCATTGTTCGTTGTTTTTAAGTACTGCTGATATGAAGGATGGCAGATAAAAGATGGCGGAGAAAATATCACAGTTTGAGGAAATGGATCCAGTCGGTTAAAAAAAATCCATAATTTTGAGAAGAAAAAAACTCCACTCTTTTTTTATGTGTATACAAAAGCATTGTCTTTGATGTTAATCTGCTGTGGTCGGTCGAGGGTTGTTCGAGGGCGTATTTCATCCCTACCAATAATAAGATCTTAGGGTATGGGGCCTTAATATAACGGGGGAATAAAACTAACAGACAGATCAGGTCGATAGTTTGGATCAGAGTTAATCAGAATCCGTTAAACCGCTTGTCTACTCAAGAGCATTTGAAAGTCTCATTATTTTTGGAACCCCCGTCATATCAAACGATTCTGACACAGATATCTACAGTACAAACCGTCTGTTGTCGTTGTGTTGACTATTTGAAGCACAGCTCCCAGTCTTCAATTTTCTCCTTTCAGTTTTGTCATAGCCCCGTCCCCCACGATCTATACTACTTATCCCCCTCCCCCTTACCTCCCTCTCCACTACCATCAGCATCTCGCCACCATAGTCACCATAGTTACAGTACTGCAGACAACTTGGTCTGGAGTACGTGATCTTTCAACTGGCCTAGCCAAATATCCGCCATGCCAGTGGATCGAACTAGCTTCATACGAGATTACTGCCTACTGCTGTTGCTGCTCTAACTCTGTGATGTGTGCTAGTAATGCACGCCCTGCGTCCTTCTAGGACTGATGTAGATCTATGTATATGACAATACTTGTGTACATACTGCGATTCAGTTTGACATATCTACATATTTCCTGTTTGGAGTGCCGTAAGTGTTTTAGTGTACTACACGAATTGTGTATTTACAGATTTGTAGTTTGACATTTTTACACTGGCGTCATTATTTTCCTATCTGGAGATCTGTACGTGTTTTAACGTGTCACTGATGCACTGGCGTTGGAAGTTACTTTGCCGGGGGTGGGGATGGGGGTGGGGGTGGAGGTGTCGGGCGGGGGGATTCAGTCGTCAGAGGCTCGAAAAATCAGGGACGGGGATGAGGCGGGGGGGGGGGGGGGGTGACCAGTCACGGTCCATTTCAGTCAAGCAGCAAGATTCGTAATGAAGATCCCCTCTCAAATTGACAAACTATTCCACGATATTCGACCAAATGCTAATACAGTATTTTCACAATAATTATATCAGTATACCTACCTGCATCGGTATGTACCAACAGTTACAACTGCCCGATTGTCAAATTCAAATTTATTTCTTATTTCTATATCTGTATTTCTGTAACACTTGTATGTGAAATTTCACGCTTATGTTTGATCTGGCTGATCCTGACCGTTGGGTTGCTTCCCTTTGGCTGCCAGTCCTGCTGTTAGGTTTACCTTCTGGGGTATAGCATGATCGTGATGTACCTGATGAATGAAGTTAGGTTTGCGTTGTAGCATATGTCTGTAATGTACATGGTTTGCTGAATGAAGTTAGGTTTGCTGTCTAGCAGGTTCGTGATGTACATGATATGCTGAATGAAGTAAGCCGTTTGTAGCAGGTTTGTGATGCGCATATGCTGTGTGAAGTTAGGTTTGCTATGTAGCAGGTTTGTTATGTACATGATATCCTGAAGAAAGTTAGGTTAGCAAATGTAGCAGGTTTATAATGTACATAACATGTTTGAAGTTAGGTTTGCTATGTAGCAGGTTTGTGATGTTCATAATATGCTGTATGAAGTTAGGTTTGCAAATGTAGCAGGTTTATAATGTACATGTCGTATGAAGTTAGGTTGGCTGTGTAGCGCAGGTTTGTGATGTTCATAATATTCTGTATGAAGTTAGGTTGGCCATGTAGCGCAGGTTTGTGATGTTCATAATATTCTGTATGAAGTTAGGTTGGCTATGTAGCGCAGGTTTGTGATGTTCATAATATTCTGTATGAAGTTAGGTTTGCTATGTAGCGCAGGTTTGTGATGTTCATAATATTCTGTATGAAGTTAGGTTTGCTATGTAGCAGGTTTGTGATGTTCATAATATTCTGTATGAAGTTAGGTTTGCTATGTAGCGCAGGTTTGTGATGTTCATAATATTCTGTATGAAGTTAAGTTGGCTATGTAGCGCAGGTTTGTGATGTTCATAATATTCTGTATGAAGTTAGGTTGGCCATGTAGCGCAGGTTTGTGATGTTCATAATATTCTGTATGAAGTTAGGTTGGCCATGTAGCGCAGGTTTGTGATGTTCATAATATTCTGTATGAAGTTAAGTTGGCTATGTAGCGCAGGTTTGTGATGTTCATAATATTCTGTATGAAGTTAGGTTGGCCATGTAGCGCAGGTTTGTGAGGTTCATAATATTCTGTATGAAGTTAGGTTTGCTATGTAGCAGGTTTGTGATGTTCATAATATGCTGTATGAAGTTAGGTTTGCTATGTAGCAGGTTTGTGATGTTCATAATATGCTGTATGAAGTTAGGTTTGCTATGTAGCAGGTCTGTGATGTTCATAAAATGTTGAATGAATTTAGGTTTGCTTTGTAGCAGATTTGTCATGTACAGTATACGCTGAAATCAAGATTCAGCTATTTCAAGATGTATAACTCATAATGCTTTAGTCCCAGTTTTGAGTCTAGATATGATACACCAGTAACCCCAACCAAACAGACACTGAAGTGCAGACCTTTTTTTTCTGCACAAGTACATGTAATTCAAGTACAGAAATGCTTTGACCGAAAACGTTTTCCGAGATAAAGTCGTCCCACAATGATAATAACATTCCTAACATTCCATAAAGTGGACAGGTGTCTTTTTCACAGTGACACTGTTAGATAAATAGATTTTGTCTTTTTCCACTGATCACCAGCTGTTACTGAAATACTGTTGTTGACTTTTTTTCTGTTTTTGTCCATGTGATGTTTACTCACACGCTTTGCCTGGATGATTTCAATGCTCAGGGTCGTGAGTTCGAGTCCCGGCTGCGGCCAAATATTTCTGCTGGCCTTTTTCTTCTGCCCTGTTTTTGATATTTTCCATACGTGGTGGAAAAGGACGTTAAACTCCCAAACACCCACACCACCCACCCTTGCCTAGATGAAAAGGGTGAGTGAGTTTGTAGGGCTGAACGCCGAGATGAGAACGCTCTTTTCTACAAAGATGTGCATTTGTCGTTAAGAATGGTTTCATAATGTAAAGTTTGTATACAGATTAATTTTGTGTACATAGTTCAAGTTGTTATCTTGTATCAGCGTCGCCCTTTTTGTTTAGTTTATGCAGGACATCAGACGGTACTGACATTATTTGTTTTGCCTCTTCACAATACATTGAGTATTTTCATATCTTTCATATTACGGATTTCTTTACTATTTCAAGTGTGCATTCCTTCTATACCATGTAAAGTGTCTACGATAGTTACAGTTTTATAATTATGTCTCTGAGAATTTCGGTTCTATTTGCCCATGAAAGCAATTACAACGTCATCTACCCAGAATATTAGTACCATGATTTGCCTGTAACAACAAGTATTTGCGCTTGGTTTCTCATTGCTTTCACAGCAAAATGTGCATGGCCTTGCTTTGTTTAAAGTTTAAGGTTTGCGGCATGGCTTTACATAGTTCGGGCTAACCCATGAGTGTTCGGGGAAGACACATCCTGGCCTCGATTACAGGAGAGGGGAAAACATGCCTAGGCTTTACACTGCCCGTCGGTGCGCACGAATGACTCAGTAATGACTCGCTGCTTTGTTTGGCATGGCGTACAGCGTGTGGACTAACCATGTTATCTATGTCAGTGACATACCTCTATTTGCATGCCATGTTTCTTCATGTACGTTCAGGTTAATACTACATGCATGACCTATTTGCCTTTGTTTCTGTACAGTATGTTTGTATATATACCAAAAACAAAATTTTAAAAAACAATGCATATATATATTAGTAGAGTGCAGTTATCATCAATCGCTTTTGGTTACTGTAAAGACTCCAAACTGAGTACAGCGCAACGTTTACTTGTAAAACTGGTGAAAACCTGTGTGTGAAAGACTGTACGATGGAATATAGATGCGCCGTCATTAATGTTAACATTGAACTTCTGTGTAGTGTCTGGGAATCCTTCACAATCTACAGGGCGAGCACAAGAGAGGAGATGTCATATATGCACGCACTGTACATTTATTTCTTTTTTTATTTTTGGCTCAATTGTTTGTTTACACGGAACGGAGAAAGTGTGGGGTTTTTCTTGTTGTTGTTGTTGTGGTGGTGGTGTTGTTGTTGGTGGTGGTGGTGGTGTGTTGTTGTTGTTGTATTGTTGTTGTTGTTGTTGTTTTCAGACTGGTGTAGTAATACACGAGTGTGCCATACACGAAGCAGGGACGTTGCTGTCTCTGTGAACGTGGTACCGCGGGAAAAGTCCCATTACCTCCCCTTGTATAGTTCTGTCTTACACTGACGACAAAGAGAAACTAGACAGAAAATGAGCAGACAGTCATTCGTGCTATCATTACGGTTCCGTAACGAATTGTATCATGTGTAAACGTGATTTTTGTGGCTCACATATTGCCGCCAATATCGTCTTGCTACATTTTTTTCTATCTCATACTTATTCTCTTTAAGAACATCGCCCAAAACTCGTGAGAGATTGAGCCCTGTCGAGCAACTTTTTGAGCAGAACAAAATTGAGACATTTGAACAGATCAGCTGC
>JACVVK020000320.1:132500-162500 GCA_018292915.2 Batillaria attramentaria | reverse complement strand
TGTGACTTCCCCGATCACTCATGGGTTACCCGAACTAGTGTTAAGGTGTGTCGTGGATATCACGTGTCGGTAATATAGCTCTCCTCACCTAATGACTCATTTAAGTACGATTGAGCAGTACAGTACACATCCACATATCAGGCCCTACACTGACCTGGTGACGAGAGTGACTGTTCGTCTGGTATCTACAGGTAATCAGAGCAGTGTCTTTGTTCAGAAACATGGTTATCACTCAGGTCAAAAGCGATTTGAGAGGTGCTATGGGAAAATTCTACCTTTCCAAAAGGTACTTATTTCAACGCATTGACTACACACATTGACAATTAATGACATTTGATTTATCAGGTATCTAGCGCAGTCAACTTTAAAAGAGCATGGCGATTGTTTAACCACTTGGGTAGTTTCAGAATACAAGAAAACAATCTGTTTTGTCTGCTGACCGTTAAGCGTGATTTGTGTCTTCGATGTTCTCGTTCAATGATAAGTAGAAGGCATGTGTAGAAAATGTTCATTTTATGTGAAAAAAATAACTTACTTACTTAGGCCCCTGGCTCCACGTGGAGCATAGGCCATCGACAAATAAGGCTCCGTCTTTCTTTTATCAAGTTAAACATCCCTAATCATGAAATATGTAAAGTAATCTTTGACAGTACCATACTTGCGTGATGTTATTAGTCTTTTCCCGTAGAGTTTTCCCCATCAACTCTCTAATTGATATTTAACGAAAAGGGAGAAAGAACCACTTAAACATAATTTCTGCCAAAATGTCATTCATTTGCCTCTGTGTGTGTGTGTGTGTGTGTGTGTGTGTGTGTGTGTGTGTGTGTGTGTGTGTGTGTGTGTGTGTGTGTGTGTGTGTGTCTCTCTCTCTCTCTCTCTCTCTCTCTCTCTCTCTCTAACTCTATCGGAGACGAAGTGTGCTAGTGCAAAGGAGAGAGACGAGTCTTTGGTTCTCATGGATTCGTGCTCTTAGAACGTACATTTTGTTTGTGGGGAACACAAAAGAGGAACGGTTGAAGTCCTAACTGATTTTGCATAGACAAATACTGGAATGAAAGTCAGTATTATCATTTTTGTGTATGCGTCGAGTCCTGCCCAGTGAAGAATATGCACGCAGGATTCGTATTGTGTGGACACCGTGTGAACCTAGGTCGTGCAGCCATTCCCGAGAAACTCGCAGGTAAACCGGACGAGTCCTTTGCAGAGTGCACTGTCTGACTATGGCAACAGCAGCGACATCGCCCACAGGTAATAATTTGACAAATTTCTTACATGTCTGACTGATTTGCATCACCGGCAAACTTTAGAATGCAGAGAAATGTTGTTAGAAAATATTTCAAGCGGTTTTACAGTCGCGAGCAACGCGGTAATGTTGCTTTGAAGCATTTAAATACAATTTATTCTAGGAAACTTTAGGGAAATCAGCCCCTACCGTAGACACAACTGCAAATATTGATTTGTTTACGGAAACATGTAAGGGAACTAACCACCTAGGCATCTCCAGAACTAAATTAACCACAAAAGTAATGGTTGTGCACCAGCGGTTCCTAGCTCCTTTCTTTTTCAGATTATGGAAAGAGCATGTACAGAGAGCTATGCAAAAATTTCATTAAAAATACGACTGACTTTTCTTTGTTATTTGAGTTTTTAGAGTACGCCGGCTAGAGTCAGCACAATGGTTTCAGATGCTATTTCGTGACCTAAGTGACTGATCTAACAAAGATTCTGTGAGCAATGCCACGAAACTGAACGTGTCATTAGACTAATATAATATAATATAATATAATATAATATAATATAATATAATATAATATAAGTGACTTTGTATGCACTTTAAATAGTGACTTTAAATATGCACTTTGCGTACACCTACTGTGTGTACACGCACGGTTTAAAAGTGGCTTTATGCATGGGTTTAGGTCTGAGCTGGGGTGGCGCTTAGGGGAGTAACTTAAAATGTACCCAACCACAACGATGAACAGGGGGGTAACTTAAAATGTACCCAACCACAACGATGAACAGGGGGGTAACTGAAAATGTACCCAACCACAACGATGAACAGGGGGGTAAGTTAAAATGTACCCAACCACAACGATGAACAAGCACCCCAACTTGACACGTTTGTAGTAGGTTTAAAGGGCTTTCGTACGTACACGTTTAGGTGTCCTTGAGCTTCGGGCAAGGTCACGGTCACAGGGGTTCTGCAGAAGGTTGCTGGAAATTGTTGTTATGACAGAAGATCAGTCTTTTGGTGTTTGATGGTAGTTCTTTGTAATGGCTTTGTGCCGGCAGTATGAAACTTTAAAATATCGCTGTGACTTCGCGGGAAAAAAACACGCGCTTTTACAGATTTCTAACCGCGGCCAGTGCTGCTGCTTCTGACATATTCCTATAAACTGAATATCAAAAGAAATGTATCCTGTCGGCGCGAGCTCTTGCTGAAATGTAACGCATGTCTGAGCCTCGGCTTACTTTTGACTAACACCAGTCACGTGACCAAAGGTCGAGGTCGTACAAGAGTTATCATTGGCTGGGTCCCGAGTTGTATTAACTCCCCCCCCCCCCCCCCCCCCTGTTTACGCTACGCTCGAAAAACATCTGTTTTAGTCTCTTTCCCGGGCTACAGCGTGAACAACAAAAGTCGTACAGATCGCACGGGTACCCGACTTCGGATCCTGAGCCGCGCGGTTCGACTCCCTGGTGGGGTAGGAATTTGCATGGATATTGCCTTTCCAAAACAGGTCAAAATTACGTGCAGACTTGTGTCTGTCCCGCCCTCGTGTACAAATATCAGGTGTGCACGCTAAAAACCCACCTCGCACACACATAAAGTAACGCTTAGTGGCAGCAGGCTTTCACTGCTTCGTCCTTCAGCCCTGCGGCGCCATGAGTATTTCAGATGAGATGGATATGTGCGATGAGGAGGTCTACCATACCATACCATGCCATATCAGACCTAAACTTAAATAGAACAAACAGGAAAACCTGTAGTTTTACATTCTAGCTGGCTATATGATTTCCGTTAAACAAAACTTACGTAAACGCCGCAGAAATGAAGAAAAGAATCGTCGCCATCTGCAGTTTTCACGATGTTAAATTAAAAACGGAAATCAATAGCTGTATGTTGAATGTACCGAGACCAATTTTCAGTTGGTGGAGGTGTAAGGTTAATTTGTGTATATTCTATATCACAAGCAAAACGCGCTGAGAAAAAGAAAAAAAAGTGTCCAGATACCTTTGTACCGATAGGAACGTGTCCAGAAGTTTACATTATTTTGTCTTACGTTTCTCAACCCGATCCGGAGATACAAACTGGCCTCATATTCGATAAGCTTCCAATACCTGGAACGAACCTCCTCCCACCCGCCACCAGTGTTGAAAGCGCTAATCAAAGGGGAAACCACCCGATACTGCCGCACAAACAACAACAAAGAAGACCTTCAAGCACAAATCGTGCTCTTCCACTCAAAACTGAAGGAAAGAGGCTATAAAGACAAAGAACTCAAACACAACACAAACGACGTAACAAACAAATCACGCACTGAATTACTAAAGGAAAAAGAGGTGGAAAAGACATCAACCCCACTATAGTCATGGTGACCCCCTGTCACCCAGGCATAAAAAACTCGAACAGAAAACTAAGGAAACATTGGCACCATATGACGAGAGACACTGAATGCAAGACACTATTCACAAATCCACCCATGATAGCCTATAAAAGACAAAGAAACATTGGCTACAAAATCATCTCCTCGTCACTAGAGAAAATGACCATCTATTCAAATAAACAAAAGGCGAAAGGGGAAAGAAAAGGGAGGTAAGAAGAAACCCAAACATCTGAGGGGCTGAACCTCGCATACGTCAAAAAGTTAGTGACGTCAACCAGCTAGGCGAGCTAACACGACCTCATGTGTTTGGGGTTTTGCGAGCTCAAAGAGGCACCGAAAGGGTTTCCAATACTTTCTTTGGCTACGCGACACAGATGCAAATCTGCGCTATATATTCCTCTTACACATAACGCTGCAGATGACACCCTAGAAATGCTTTAAAATTCACCAAAAAATTCACAAAAATCAGGCAACCATAGACTCATGCGTAGAGAAAATTTAAACAAATTCCAATGTTCCGTTTTTTGGCAATGTTGGCAGCGACCACATACCCCCTCATTCCACGGTCGTCTGCTGGCTCCTGTGCCAGCCGCGCATGAATACAAATAGTCCACAAGCCAGCCTCATTTTTCCCTAATTTTACTATTACCTGGCATGAAACTTGTTTACAAAGCCAACAAAAAGCACCAGATTGCCATTTTTTACTCTGCACACAAATTTTAAAAGGGGCAAAGATTTTCTACTGTATTCAGCCGAGTTGTTCCATCGTACTACATGCCCCGGAAGCTAATACCGTCACGTAGCCTGTAAATTTAGCATCATAGTGTCAGCATGCTTGATGTCAGAGAGCTTGCGTACGTGTGCGCGCGGGCAGCATACATGACATAACGACCACGATCAAAGCAGGTCACTGAATGGAAAGAACATGTTGGGCTGGTGGCCATCTTGTTGGTTTTTACTGTACACCCGCTACACTGTACACCTGAGGAATGAACTTATGACTAGCGACATCAACACGGAATCTGTCTACAGTGAGCGGTGTAACCATACAGGTAGGCCGGCAAAGTTTAAATATAATCTATACTGCAGGTCAAGTTTAGCCTACTACATGGTGCTTGTCAGTGTCTCAGTAAAGGAAACTCTGGGGCCAATGGGATTATATTAGTGAGGCTCAGTTAGTCAGTTTGCACCCTTGGGCCGTATCGGACCAACTATACCAACACAGCCACGTTCATATACAGTAGTAGAGTTCACCTGCATGGCTCGATTTAGGGTAAAGTTTAGGTTAGGGTTAGGGATGGGCGTATAAGCTGTTCGGTTCTGTCTGTGTTAGTAGTGCTAGTGACGGAGAAGTAGTGTGTATGTACGTGTTTGTGTTAGGAGTGCTAGTGGCGGGGAAGTAGTGTGTATGTACGTGTTTGTGTTAGGAGTGCTAGTGGCGGGGAAGTAGTGTGTATGTACGTGTTTGTGTTAGGAGTGCTAGTGACGGGGAAGTAATGTGTATGTACGTGTTTGTGTTAGGAGTGCTAGTGACGGGGAAGTAGTGTGTATGTACGTGTTTGTGTTAGGAGTGCTAGTGGCGGGGAAGTTGTGTGTATGTACGTGTTTGTGTTAGTAGTGCTAGTGGCGGGGAAGTAGTGTGTATGTACGTGTTTGTGTTAGTAGTGATAGTGTTAGGGAAGCAGTGTGTATGTACGTGTTTGTGTTAGTAGTGCTTGTGACGTAGTGTGTATGTACGTGTTTGTGTTAGTAGTGCTAGTGACGTAGTGTGTATGTACGTGTTTGTGTTAGTAGTGCTAGTGACGTAGTGTGTATGTACGTGTTTGTGTTAGTAGTGCTAGTGACGTAGTGTGTATGTACGTGTTTGTGTTAGTAGTGCACACATTTCCTGCTTATCAGGAGAGGGGGAGGGGGGGGAGGCAGGGTAGATTTTCAGCGCTCAAAGTGTGAAAAACCTGCACGATTTTCGTCTTTTCTTTCTTTTTTTTTTTTTTTCTTTTTTTTTTTTTTGGGGGGGGGGGCTCCCCCTCCCCACACACACACACACTCCCCCTTCGTCCGGCCCTGTATGTCGCTGCATGGTATTCTCAGTCCGCGTCATCTCATGTAACATGTGTGTGTGTGTGTGTGTGTGTGTGTGTGTGTGTGTGTGTGTGTGTGTGTGTGTGTGTGTGTGTGTGAGAGAGAGAGAGAGAGAGAGAGAGAGAGAGAGAGTGTGTGTGTGTGTGTTTGCAGTTTACGATATTGGAGTCTTTCCAAGCATGAGCGATGATATATGGTTATAACTCGTAACTTCCGAGTATCTGTTGAAGAATACAGTAAGAAAGTATGAGATAAAGAAACAGACTCGAGTCACAAAATGTGTTATGATTTTCGGTAACTGTCTGACTGCCTGAGAATATCTAACCAACACACACACACACACACACACACACACACACACACACACACACACACACACACACACACACACAGTGTCACACTTGTAGAAACATATAGTGTTAAGCTATAGTTCGCCAGGCGAGAAAGTTACAAAACAATTACATTTATATTTGATAGTGTATTTTACACCTGACACATTGTTACCTGTCATTGTCCACAGGAACAATCTTTACAGAACCCTGAACTGTGACGTCACAACATGGATCCCAACACTGGCCGTGATTCTAATGACCCTGACAGTCAATATCCACAATATGAACAGCGACAAACACATCCCCCATCTCTCTCACAGCACGTGTATCACTCGGGATACCCGCCGCCAGTCACTGGGTATATCCGCCAGTCACGTGACCATTCCGTCACACAGGTTGTGGATCAGCCCGGCCACCCTGTGGTCACCCAACACCTGTATCCACATGACGTCACACAGACTGCTCACACTGGCTATCCGCCCAGTTACCAGCCAGCCCCACGAACCAGCTTTCTGCCCGCTGAGACGGCCCATACTGGCTATCCGACCATTTACCAGCCAGTCCCACAAACAAACTATCTACCCTTTCAGACTACCCATACTGGCTCTCTGCCCAGTTACCAGCCAGACCAACGAACCAGCTTTCTACCCGTTCAGACTACCCATACTGGCTATCCGTCCAGTGGACAGGTGGCCTCCCTACATAGCTATTTACCGTCTCGTGAAATGAATCACCCACCATCAGTCACCCACCGTCCATTGCCAGTCACCCACAACGTGGATCAGTGGTCCACAGGATCAGGAGAACAGGCCATGAACAATACCCCTGCTGGTCGTCAGGTAGAGGGCGACACTTCGAACAGTAGTGATGAACCAGACGTTAATGTTGATGCTAATGATGATGATGATTCAGATTCCGGTGTTGTGACGTCAGCCACTAGTACCGCTCCACCCGGTCCCTCACTGCCGGCATCAGACTTACCAGAGAACATACAGAGAGACCTGGCTACACTGTCCACTCTCTACAGAAACACCGCGCACATTGTCAGGCGACACCAGGATGGGACGGACACCAGGGAATTCTGTAATCACTTGAAGAAAATAGAAACTGCATGTAAGAGTTTGAACAGTAACTGCCGCTACAGGTTAAACGACTCTCAGAAGAGGACAGTGAATGATCTGCTGATAAGAACCGGGATCGTTGACCTGCTGTGTGAAGTGATGGCGGACGGACTCGAGTCAAACGACGACGCGACATGGAATGGGGATCAAGACACAAATGCTGCAGTCATAGCGGCTGATAGTATTTCAAGTTTATATTATGTTTGGCGTGAAAAAGACTGGCGTGAGGTGTGGTGCAGAGTGTGTGATGACGCCCGTCTGTTGCCGGTGTTGCTGAAGAAACTCAAGGACTGGTACCGGCCTCACATGGACAAGACTCTGAAGGTAAGAATAAATTATGTTGTCATGGTACCGGCCTTACATGGGTAAGACTCGTACTGTCTGGAAAATTATGATATCACAACACCGACCCTCACGTAAACTCACTGTCAGTATACTTATGTTGTCATGGTACCGACCCTCACGGGGAGGTTGCTTACACTGACTGTCAGTATAATTATGTTGTCGTGGTTACGGCATCGGGTGAACTAGACATTCACTGCACGTGCGTATTGTTTCGTCATAGTACCGGGGTGTGTACGACATATTTTCGAGGAAAAGATTATTGTTTAGTGACGATTTTTTCGTATGTGCATTCTAATTTCGTTGTTTATAGACATTGGTTTTCGGCATACATTTGACTCTGTTTGCAACAAAATAATCTGAGCAAATTAGGCCGGTTGATGAGATAACATAATTCTACAAAGTTTGTACAAAACCCGCCAGAGTTTGACGCGTCATTTATGTCAGACATTTCAAGCATTGAGCTCTAGCGAACCCCCTTCCTAGGCCTCCCCCTCCCGCCGCGAAAATTACAAACTCCCTCCCTTCCCCGCCAAACCCCGTCACTCAATAAAGTCGGCAATACTCAGTACTACTTTACTAACCCAAGGTAGGTCTTCCCTCACGCTCTATTCTGCACGCATTTCCGCGTTGGCACCAGATATTGTTATGCCCAACTGACCATCGGTATTTCGTAACACACATATGTTACTGCGATATCGGCACAGCTGACGTTATCGGCACAGTGTGTTGAAAACAAAGGTAAACTATGCCCAAATGGGTGTGGAAGGAATTTTGTTAAGATGTTCGGCCAGTGGTGCCAAATGTCATCACCAAAATATGGATGTAAATGTAGAACTTTTCGCATCGTTATATTTTTGCGTATTTTACCAAGTAATGACTTGCCCCTAGGAAATCCCCATTACTGTATGGAGGGGGTTTCCCACCGATTTCGCGTCACTGACACCATCCTGCATCCGGCCGGCATCATCAAAGCTGGAATTTCTTGGCGTCCTCCGTTACGATGCACGGGGCAATTTGTAGCCGCCGTGTTGTTTGTGACAGCATGCCTTGCGGTGCAAGACAACAAGAACGATGTCAGTACATTGTATAGACTGTTTTTGTTGTGTCTACCACCTTTTCAAGCACGCAGAGAGACAGACACACAACACCACACACACACACACACACACACACACACACACACACACACACACACACACACACACACACACACACACACACACATTCATTATATCCTCATTGAAAAGCAGTATCAACATATATGAATTGATTAGCTCAATCATGACTAGATCAAGATGTCTACATCTCAAATTAAGAAGGGAAGCAGCTTTTCTTTCTTCTCATTGAACAGCAGTATGTAGCCTCCCCTGGAACACACTTCTAGTCTTAGATAATTAGATGGTTTTTGACGTGCTGTAACTCCAATTGTACAATGTGCAGAAACCTAATTAACCTATTGGACACAACTCCAGTCATTTATGAACAATGTGTGAGCAGGACAAGTCCCTAACTTAAATATTGGGGGGGGTGGGGGGGGGGGGGTGGGGGAGGGGCGCTACAGAGAAACAGAGGGGCAAATGAAAATACAGTAGCACACATGGCCGGCCTACCGGCAGCTCATTTGTTACCTTGAAATAAAAATAAACAGTATTTCTGAATAGTGTGAACATGATATACAATAACGCACAAAACAATCAATCAATACACTCGATCAATCACATACAAAAAAAATCGGGAAACTGTCAATTAGGTATTCAGCACCAAACGGTAAATTGTGCAACATGTTCTTCTTCTTCTCCAGAGCTCGCTCGGAGAAATCTCTGGTTAGTCAGACTGCCCGCGCGCTTCACATTCCACGTCAGGGGAAACACTATGACGTAAGACGCGGCATATCCCAGGGAGGGTTCATTGCTGTGCCGATAACATCAGCTGTGCCGATATCGCAGTAACACACGTACATGTTTGCTGTTCAGTTTCCGTAACAAAGCTCGGTATCTGTGTCTAATGTGTGATGCGTGCATTCCCAGGACAGAGTATCGGCTGTAACTTTCTGATTTTCAGTTTTAGATCATACTGCTAGGTAACAAATGTATCAGCCAAAATGAAACGAGCATAAATAAGTTTTCGTTTATCGGTACTGTATCCAGAGACATTAAAGAAGAAATCCTACAAATCGGCAAACGTGCCCCCGGGAAATGTAACCTGTACTAATTTCACACAGATGACAATACTCTTGTCCGAGGACACTGTGGGCAATGCTGATATCACACGGGAGACGTTTTAGTCCGACCGAAAAAAACATCGAACAAGGCTAAGGCACGAGCCGGATAAATAAAAGAAAAGACATGGTGTGGTTGTACCACACAAGAGGAACACGGAAAAACGCATTGTGCGGTCGTGTTCGAAGTTTGTTCGGACTAAAACATCTCCCGTGTAACATGAGCAGAAACGACTCCGTGCCAAAACATGATATATCCGATTAAAAACACTAAGCTATTGTACCTAGTAGGTATGAAATGTATTACGGGGTGGGTTCGGAAGTGTAAGAATACACGCACTTTCTTGATCACAATTCGGGAAACATCATGCCGTAAAAAACTTGTAAAACCAAGCGTGAGTTTCGGTGAATGTTTAAATAACCAAACTATACTATGTTCTAGCAAATGCTACTGGGCATGTGTAGCGCGGCTTTTCTTTTTACATCAGCATGTACTGAAGAAGGAAATACAGTTACACACGTTTTAATAAAATGGGAATAAACTGTCCTCTCTCTCTCTCTCTCTCTCTCTCTCTCTCTCTCTCTCTCTCTCTCTCTCTCTCTCTCTCTCTCTCTCACACACACACACACACACACACACACACACACACACACACACACACACACACACACACACACACACACACACACACACAGACAACACAACACAACACAAACGCGCTCACACACACGCGCGCGCGCACACACACACACACACACACACACACACACACACACACACACACACACACACACACACACACACACACACACACACACACACACACACACTTTGCTGGCCTATGTAACGGACAAACTTACTCAGTCTCATCAGGCCAAAGAACACAAATGCACGAGGCCTGAAAATGCCATAGATACATTCTCTATTAGCTTCAGGCGTCAGACTCAGAGTCACCCTAAAATCCTTCAATCTAGAAACAAAGGCCGCCATACACAGGCCATCTAAAGGGACGCACCTGACAAGAGTTTCAAAAAAAAAATTTCTCCTTTCCGCTCAGGCCTCACTGGAGGAATGCCAGTCTACTTTCTGTTTAGGCCAGGAAGCCGCTTTATCAACATCCGCTCGCGTCGCTTTTGCCACTCTCTAGCGAAAAAGTTCCCGGGTTCATTGGCACTTTGCCTCTTGTTGCGCCCCCTGGCATGCATCTCGGCTTACAAAATACAAAAATCACGAAAATCCCGCTTTTTCATGACAACCAAAATCATTTCAAACTAGCACACTCGCCAAACGGTTCTCCAAATAAACACTGCACGTGACCCCAAGGTCAAGTTGTCAGTGTTCTGACGCCAGCAACAGGTCGGTCATTCGTCCTAAGATTTGAATTCCCAGTTTAAAAAAAAAAAGAGCGGCAATAGATCACGGTCCAAATTCATGTTTCCTGATTATTGTGCGCGCCTTTTAAGACAGGTGTCAAGGGAGACGACAACTGGAAGAACATTACTTAAAGCGAGCAAAATGTGGGCGTTGATAGCCTCCCTTCGACCTCAAAGATCAGACATATCACGTGGCAGATTTTCATTCTGTGAACTGTATAATATTCACATCAATAGAGTTCCTACAACATAAAGTGGCACAAAGGCCCCGGGGTGAGCAAGAATTTAGTTGAAAATTTTACACGCAGACTCGTTTTGCGGCGCCTGTCTTGCCTTCACGTACACACTGAATCAAGTGATCTATCACGGAAACTTACTGGTACAAGGGACTGATTTAAACTTTCACTGCATTATAAGTTCCCAGTATAAAAGATGCCTATACTGAGTGAAGCGGCATATAGCACACAGTTTCGTGATTGTATAGCCAAATTCGGTATAAAAAATAGCTGTACAAACACATGCGACGATCTGTTTATTTCATTATACTTTATTACTAGTTTTATTAGCACTGCTGCAGGTTGTGGTAATGACTCTGTCCAGTGTTTGAGAAATTTCAGTTTTCGTACCAGCAAAAACAGGCTTATGATTTTCCAGAGGGATTATCTCGTTTCCGTGTCATTTTAAATGATTGTATTGATTTTGTAGATTCTGTTAAAAAACAAAAACTGCCGTAATAATTACAGCTGACTAGTTAATTCATGGCGGCATTTTTATAAACTGGACTTAAACACCGGCAGAACACAACAGACTCAGGTGAATTTGTTTCCTTGTCATGTGACGTAACAGTGGATCCACAGGAATGACGGAGCGATGTTGATTCGTATACAGTTTGGCCGCTTATTTATTTATTTATTATTTCTTTTTATGCTTCTTGTTTTTTCAGTTTGTTTGTTTCATTGTTTGTTTGTTTGTTTGTTTGTTTGTTTGATATTGTTGTTGTTGTTGTTGTTGTTGTTGTTGTTCATATCTGATGCCGAGACATGTTCGACAACATGACCAGTCAGTAAGAATGAGACACTGAGTGTGACTGCGTTACCTACACCACCATCAGTCAGTGTGATGATGTTACTTACAGAAACTACAAGACAGGGTGATCAAGTCCAGTCTGCTCATCATCGACAGCATCGCCCATCAGGACGACAAGAGAGAGCGACTCCGTCAGCTGGGTGTGACAGGCGTGATGGTCCATTTCCTCCCATCGCTTGACAAGGACTGTCGGTATGAAGATGGCGTGCTTGTTGAACTTCTCAAGGCCGGTTTCGTTCATAATAATAATAATAATAATAATAATTAGGATTGTGTTAATTAGGTTCGGGTGTTGTCACGTCACTTCTCCCCCAATATATTGTATACCATGGCTGTATTACAGCCAAATAAGTTGAAAGGAGAGTTTCGAAAGATAAGGAAAAAATGCAACATAACACGTACCCGGTGATGTCAATATTACGGCTTTATCATTCGTGCTTCCTCAGGTCCAGTGTTCAAATATACGTCTGTACACCGACACAGTAGGCTGGTATGGTGACCGACGTCTAGCGTCACAGGACTAAATAATATCTAGGGTATTTAGGATTTTGCTTTTTTTTAAGGGTCAGCCCACGAAAGTTGCGTGTATTTTCTAAATAATTACTCGCTGCGCTTCCGTTTGTTCAGGAAACACAAACGTAAACGCACCCACCCTCCCCCAACCCCCAAACAAAAACCCTATACAGTAGAAAATAAAGGGTTGTGTTTTCATTCATCTGTATAGTACGGATGTTGATACGGCGACCACAAGAAAATAAAATCGTATCGGGGACCGGAGTGATGTTTTAAGTTTCCTTTTTCCCTATGAAAACGGGCAGGCGGGACCTAAAACGCCATTTCCTCCACCATGCCCCATCCACGTGCTCATTTAAAAAAAAAAAAAAAAAAAAAAAAAAAAAAAAGGTCGGTCATTTGGAAACCTCCCCATGTAGCAAGGTCAACATTTTCAGCAGAACTATTGTATTATTATATTGTATATCCCTGCCTGCATCCCAATGCCTGCCTGCATCCTCCCACACATTCCTCTCATTCCCCCCTCCGCCCCCCCCCCCCCCCCTCCAGCCCGCGCCAAGTAAGAAAAATCTATATCCCCTCCTCAATGTTTCTATTGGTGTTGTTGTTGTTGTTGTTGTTGTTTAGTCCTTTCCTTATAATGTATTTTTAAATCACACAAAGACATAGATAAGCTGTGTTCGTGTTTGCTTTTCCAGACAAGTGGAAACGCGGCCAGAAAGTTTGCTGTTCACATAAAGGCCCTAGTTTTGATATTTTTAGGTTCACAGTTCGCTCTGAGCTATTTTGGTGCTGTTTAGCATCACACCACTAAGACACGCGCACAAATACACGCACAGACAGGTCTGCGTTCAGCTGATTAAAACCAAAACACCGTGGCCGGTGACAGTGTCGTATACGACTCTCGACCTTGTAGCTCCGGACGGCTGAGTTTTCTTCATTCGCACGGCCATCAAACATCAGTGTGTTGCATTCAGAGCTCTACTAATCACTAAGAGTTCTCATTACTTCTCAACACACAGGCGTGGTCACAAGCGCAGCTGTTCCAAATAAAAGTCTCCCTGTGGAACCCTATAGTAATGGTAACAACAGCGCCTTTAACGAACCCTAATTATGTAGTACATGTAACAGTTACGTAACTATGTCTTTGGTCCTAATTCACGAGCCCTTACCATAACGAGACTGTCAGTCGATGACGAATACTCGCTATATTCACCTGTGTGTTATTACAGCTTCTCCTGCAGACTGTGTAAAACAGTTTCTCACCTATGGACAAGCCATGAAACAAAATGGTTCAAATGTGGCTGAATACCACCAAGGGCGCTTATCAGACTGTTACGATCCGCCAGTGAATAGGTGGTTATCGCCCTGAGAATATCGTTTAGTTCGTTGACCTCCAGAGATACCGAATGGTTTACTGCATGCATAGTGAAAGGTGGTTGAGTTATGCTGAAGAATAAAACGTGCATTACAGACACATAGACAACGATGGCCGTATGGGTTCAACACGATATGATAATTAGGCTTGTTGTCGATGTTGATGTTGCTGCTGCTGCTATTGTTGTTGATATTGATGTTGATATTCATGTTGTTCGAATATTTTTATTATGTGTTCATGCTGGTACGCGTGTTTACCTTTCACTGTTTCCTCGACACATGTTTACACACGTAAGGCAGTAACACTGATCAGTCTGTACGTGATGTTTGTTTTCCTGTTGTCATTCATTCTGTACACAGGCAGCAGGCAGTTCGGACACTTAGTGACATCGTGACCGAGGAGGAGGGCGACAGGCTGGAATCCACACAGATTTTGACGTCATTCTTTGATATGCCAGATGATGGAAGCTTCGGGTCATGGCAAGGTAGGTCATGTTCCGGATCTTGTCTACTTACCATGGTGATTGCAGTGTCCACACAGAGTCATTGTACAAGCTGCTCTATCAATATGACAACATGTAGTGTGCAACATCATTTACAGTCAACATCACGTTCAGTTATGGGCATAACGTAAAACATGCGAAATGAAATGTGGGGTTTAGTCTGATGTCAAACGTATCCGTCTACTACTGCTAGTCTGTTAACTGTTCAACTGGTCAAGATATTACATTGAGTATTTCTGCTGGTTGTGTATATCGTGTAAAAGGTAACAGATTTTTTAACTTTTGTACAATAATCAGTTGTTGATGGAACCGCCTGGATTTTCAATGATATGATTCTACGTTCGACACAATCATAACACATCCATAAGATCCCTCTCTCTCTCTCTCTCTCTCTCTCTCTCTCTCACACACACACACACACACACACACACACACACACACACACACACACACACACACACACACACACACACACACACATACACAGAGAGAGAGAGAGAGAGAGAGGGAGGGGGACACCACTTTATTTGTAAGCTCACTTTACACACACTGGGCTGAATATCGAAGTTACCCAGTAAACACGTGTTCTGCGTCCCGTCCCGTCTTTAGTGCCAGTGTTATTATGAGTGTACACACAGCTGTTTGTCTCACGACTCTCTGATACGTTAGGATGTCAAAACATCAACACTTGTTAGATCAGCTGAAGCTTTTATTGATGAATGTGTTTACAGACTGGAGGGGCAATGCCGTCATCATGCGTGTGCTGATACAGAAGGGAGCGCTACCCATGCTGATGGACCGAGTCTGGGAGGTGGACAGTGAAGACAGTAAACACAGTGAGACACCATATAATGCATGCATGACTTGACTTTGGAATAAGGACACTTTCCACTATAACAACATTGCATAGTCGAAAAACGGAAATTTGAGTGATTTTGTGGACACACATATTCTTACCTCTACCTGCCCTCCTTGGTAATCCGTAGTGCTTTCCGAGCATGACTGACTGCGAGTCGTGTACTTACCGAGTCCGCGAGGAACACCAGACAAAAATAGTCAGTGCGCGAGTTACATGTACTTCTCAGTCCAAAGCTGGACACACACAGGTGGTTACACACGGGCCCGGGAAGTTGGGACTCTGTCGTCTGGATTGAAGTGTGGATGTTCTGTGTCCCTTGTCTCTGATGGCGGACAGTCGTTGTAGTCAGTCTTCCTAAACTGTCTCAGTGGTAGTCGTGGTATCCGGGTGCCTGGTGTTTCAGATTTGCCCCTTTGTACTTTCTTTCGGCGTGGGGGGGAGTGGGAGGGAACGGGGGGTTGGGGAGGGGGGTGATATGCTGTTGAGTATCGTTTGACTATAAATATCAAGCTCCGTACAATGAAACCTGTCTAGACGTTTCCTCTGTAAGACAAACGTTGTCGGAGAAGGCCACCAACAAATTGTAAATAGTGTAAACTGATATACCAAAGTAAAGTAAACAGGTAACGCAGTCGAACTGCTGATAAGTCACAGATTTGTTTTCACACACACACACACACACACACACACACACACACACACACACACACACACACACACACACACACACACACACACACACACACACACACACACGGATTGTATCCATGTTTGCCAACAATTCATCAAGGATGTGCTGATACAGAAGGCATTGCTACCCATGCTGATGAGCCGAGTCTGTCGACGGCATTTAACACAGCAAGACACCATACAATACACTTTATTTGGACTAACGGCCCTTTTGGTATAATGATATGCAAGGTCGTAAAATGGAAAACCGACCGATCCTGAGGGCATACTCATGCTGCCCTCACCCACCATTTGCTCATCCTTGGTCATCCGTAGTCAGTACTTTCCGAGGATGTCTAAGAGTCATGTACTTAGCTAGTCTAGGAGTAACACCAGACAGAAATAGTCAGTCCGCGAGTTACTTCTCAGTCCAAAGCTGGACACACACGGGCTCAAAGAGCTAAAGTGAGGATCGATGTTCTGTGTCCCTTGTCTATAATGACGGACGGTCGTTATTTTCATTCTGTCAAATGTAGTATTGCGAGCGCCTGGTAGGGGGGGCTCCGATTCGTCTACTACATGTTGTATACTTTGTTCCAACTGACAGATGGGACGGGAAGGGAGGGAGGGGGAGACGGGGAGGGGGAGGGGCTTGGTGTACACGTATATTGGAAATATTAAACATAATGAAGCAAAAACAAATGTTAACCGATGGGAACTGATGAGGAAAGGCTGATAAACAAAACAAAGATTTCGGAAGAAAAAAAAAGAACGGCGTGCAGGCAGATGATAATAAAACATAGAAAAAAAAAAACCTAAAGAGCAAAAAAAATCTAAACCTGTCTGTACGCTGGCTCAGCTACTGATCCACCGATAGCACGTGATGCTGGCTTACAGTGCCGATGAGACCTTCCCACGCTTATGTTTCATAAAAAATAATTTCCTCTTGTTTCCTTCAAGCGTATCCTCGAGAGTATTATACATAGGCAGTCCGACTAAACGTAACACAGCTGCTGGGTGACAATGCTACACACACACACACACACACACACACACACACACACACACACACACACACACACACACACACACACACACACACACACAAACGCGCGCGCGCACTGCTCGGTAGTCACATTATAAGTTGGGAACGAGTTTGTGATGAGATAAGACGCTGGACAGTTCCCCGTGTATTGTGTTGATTCTGGCCGGTTGTGTCTGTTTCACAGCCGCCCTGAAAAAGATAGAGAAACTTTGTTCGTCTGAACACGTCACTGCTGATGTTCGACAAGAGTTAGTGGACTTGGCAAAGGCGGTACAGTGCGATCACTTGGAGTCCCGAGGGTGTCAGGATACGGCCGGTGACATACTGAAGGAACTCACATCACGACAGGGGGCGACAACCATACATCGTCAGCATAGTACTTCTGCCGGTGGGTACAAGTATTCTGCATAATTATGTTCATTATATTTTGATGATGGGATATAATTATGTATAATTGCATGTGTGTACGCAGAGACGAAACATAAAAAATGTAACAAACTCTGTGTGTGTGTGTGTGTGTGTGTGTGTGTGTGTGTGTGTGTGTGTGTGTGTGTGTGTGTGTGTGTGTGCAGAACAAGGTACCAGTCAACGTCAGCGGGCGGCCATGGCATTCTGGTTGTTACACGCCCCTCACTGGTTTCCCGATCTTCACAACAAAACATACTTCATCCCGCCGCTAGACCCGGACAGTAATCAGAACGGAGGAGATAGTACAGCCGGTATCGTGCAGCGCAGTTTGACACAGACGTCTTGCTCGTGCCCATCACGAGACCCCTGTAACCTTGACCTTCAGAACAGAGACTTTGATCAATCGTCAGGTGATCAGACACCTCAAATCACAACCGGAGGCTCACATGAACTCCCTCCACATTCTGAAACATATCCCTCACCGCCAGTTAAACGCCAGAAACTGATCTCTACACCCGTTGATGTCGCTTATAAGTCATCCTTCCCATGTCGGTTTTGTAACAGTCAGTCGGTCCTTGCGCAGACAATCGCGACATCAGCCATGAAAGGTCCTTTCCAAACACACTTTCCTTCAACTTCACAGCAGGTCACTGACGTCACGAGTGCTGAGGACATACGTCATCACCTGCTACGTTGCTTCAGAGCGCTGGCAGAGAGACAACAAGAAGTGATGATGGTGATATGGCGGTTGGATTTCAGGCGATACCTCGACCGACAGGACAATCCACTGGACGCTGCGACTACCGCCCTCCTGACGAGGTCCGCTACAAGGGGTACCGGGAACCGGGAGGGAGACACCATGATGCTTATCATACATCAGAAATACGGACTGATTGTTGCGCGAGTCACACTAGTGGGCCGCTGTATGGTCGACGTTCAGGATGTAAAGGAGAAATTGGCTGACACAGTGACAGAGGCCGTGAAGGAGTTGAACGCTGCTGGTCGTTTGCTGACACACATGACATCAGCTCTCCAGCATCTAAAGGTCACCAAGGTTATCATCTTGCCGTGCGTCATTTCCGGTCAAATGGCACATGCAGTTGGTGACAACGTGGATATACAGCAGGTTAGAAAGCTAGGGTTGTAAACAGGCGTAATGATAGCACACGTAATAATTTCATATTTTTAACCGTAATAAATATTGCGCTAATCGTACAGAGATATGTGTGTGTGTGTGTGTGTGTGTGTGTGTGTGTGTGTGTGTGTGTGTGTGTGTGTGTGTGTGTGTTGTCATTATGTTCTTGGCGGATGTATTATGGGCATACTGTTTTTAAGTGCACGCCTGAGTTGGAGATTTCTCCTTTTTAAGTTGTTTCTCTATAGAGAAACAACTTTATGAGACGGGGCAGATTTTGCTACGCGCAGCAGCAAGTTTCAGTGATACAAAACAAGACTGTGACGTTTCTCCACACAATACTTACTTTCACGCACACAGTGACGCAACGAAATCTGCGTCATAGACACCTTACGTGCACACTATGCTGCTGCGTTCTTTTTGGCGGGAGTTGTGAGACGTGTGTGTGTGTGTGTGGACGGATGTAATGATGGCTATCTGCTAAACCACCTCGCCGGATGGCTTTTTACTTTGAGATGAAATGGGCAGTCATATTCTCCAGAGCTACCTTTCACGATTTTTATCCTGCCGCATTTTGAGAACAGTTATCGCCGATTTTAAAAAATCGGTCATGTTACGAATTTTTTCGAAAAAAATGTTCAAATGGCTTCATTTTCTGAAATTGGGAAGATCATCCAATTATACTGCCTGTTTTCGTAGCACAGCTCTGTAGCTCTGACAGGTTTTGTGTAAGAAAAATATTTCCGAGGTAGGGGTGGTTTGCATATAAGGCCAAATATCTATGAAAAGACTCCTTCAAATTACTCATCATTCCGGTATTTTTGTCACTTGTGACAACTGCACATATGACATGAACTGCTGCACTATTATAGCTTTAGTATTAAGAATAGCAGAGCTTTTAGATAAACACATTTTTCACGTTTCTGCGAGAAGCGCCGGTCAAAAAAGTTCCAATTTTGCAATTTCGTAAGTACAATCCAAGGCACTTTAAGTCCACGTTTCATCAGCTCTCTAGATCTTCCAGATTTTATGTCAAAATTAATTCAGTCCCGGAAGTCACAAAAGCAACAAGGAAATCACAAGATATGAAGAAGTATCATCTGTCAGACGAGCAGCGTGAGGCTGACGTCAAATGTTTGGTTCACAGACAAAATCTGCAAGTATCGTCACTGCTTCCGACATTTCATCAGCCCTCTACATCTTCCAGATTTCATGTGAAAAATAATTCAGTCGGAGAAGTCACAAAGCCAATAGGGAAATCACAGGACATAAACAAGCATCCTCAGACGATCTCAGTGCTAGAGGCTGACGCCAAAAGTTTAGTTCACGGAATTGTCGTCATCTCTCTCTCTCTGTATGACGACCTGCCTGAGGCTGACGTCAAATGTTTAGTTCACGGAACTGACGTCTCTATCTCTCTCTCTCTCTCTCTCTCTCTCTCTCTCTCTGGGGAGCCAGGGTGGCCGAATGGTAGCGCGTTGGACTTTCAATGCTTGGGCCGAGAGTTCGAATCCCGGCCGCTGGGGCCAAATATTTGTGCTGGCCTTTTTCTCGTTGCCCCGTCTTTGATATCACCCTTATGTGGTGGAAAAGAGCGTTAAACTCCTAAACACCCACCCTCTCCCTCTGCCTCTCTCTCTCTCTCTCTCTCCCTTCTTCCCCCACCCGGCCCCACCCCCAGTCACGTGGCTAATCGGTCGAGGTCGTAGAGGATCTAGTGTCATCGGTAGAACTTGGAGAGGGGAGAACCGGCAACAATAACAACAAAACAGACAAAGTAAAATGAAGTTTGGAGAAACAACCTTGTAGGACGGGGCCGTTCCTCCTTGTTTGTGTGTAAAGATGTGTCTATGTGCTGACCACCTCCCAACCACAAGCCAGCTAAGTGACGTCACAGACACGTCACACCTGATTGGTCTGAGCGAATGGTGGAACCGGACCGTGGTCACCCCATGTCTACAGACGGACGGCGCTGTGTCGGGTGCATCAGACCGTGGCGAAAAAGAGAGACGCCGCGTGTATGAAACACTTCTTTCATGGTGGGTTTGAACTCTGTATCTACAAGTGCAGGAAACCGATTATCGGCTTATTTTGTGGGTAGGGTATTTTTTGTACTTTAAGGTAGATGACAGGGAAAAAGTTGTACATCATGATCTCAGGCAGCTGCTCAAACCAACATTTCATACGTTGTTCAGCTAATGACTTGTCCCCCGGTGACGTCAGTCAGTGTCCACCGGCGCCACTTCAGATGTTGCTGGGTTATTTGCTTGCTTGCTGCCGTGTCTGAGTATCGGCGCGAAGTTTGCTACATTTGTTTAGTTTCTTCTCTTATGCTTGATTCAGCGTCCTGTGTCAAGCCCCAGTGCCATTCCTCTTGAAACAGTTTGCAGACGACTTTTCTTTCCTTTTGACAAACACTTTCTTTAGATTAGAGAGTACAGCATCTACAACACCTGGAGAAATGCGTGCTGTTTTTTTAGTAAAAGTTTCACAGAGATTTGAAACCAGGTTTTGGGTGTTGTTGTCCTCGGCAGTTGTTTTTGTGTATCCGGCGATCTGAAGATGATTTGTAATTTTAGCCTTGTTCTTTGGCTAGTACAGTAGACGTACCAAACTGAAATGAGTACAAAATTAAAAGAACAGAATTGTAAACTGTTTCGTTGAGAGTAACAGCAGTAACACTCAGTCGTTAATGCAGGTAGAAACAGGTGTAAAGTCTTCCCGTGTTGCTTACCGTTTACAGGTTGTGTGGACCACTGACTATGGTAGAGGTGCCGGCAGCCACGGCAACAACCCGAGAGCCGAGACGACAGGCCGAGTCGTTCACAGTATTGAAAGCATACAGGAAAGCCAAATCCAAACTTGAGCCAACACGTCCATTCACAACAGACGTACCAGTAAACACAGCGCTTGCAGCAACACGAGCATCACCAATACTTGACACTGTTACTGGTGACAATGTCGGCACCGTGACGCACTGGACAGCGACGTGTATGACGCAAGAGAGGCCAAACAGACAGAGGCAGACACTTGACAGCAATGTCCAGGCACCGGTACTAATGATGCCTAATTTACCTCATATTGGTGTAGGGAGGCCTCAAGTCAATGAACCTGGCGACATGGAACATGACGTCACGGAGAGTAATCCATCTGATATGATTACTGAACATGAGAACATCGAGAATGAGACAGACAGTGTTGCTGATGTGAGAGAAGATGTCCTTGTTCTCAATCCGTTTCAACTGCAGCTACTTGAAAACCTCCCACAGCGAGTATTTGTCACGGGGCCACCAGGAACAGGGAAAAGCAGCACTCTCCATTTAGTGGGGTCACGATGGCTAGGTCAGGTCAAGGACATACACATCCTGAGCACGTCAGAGACAAGCCGGGCCATGTCCTTCAAGCTACAGCATCAGCTCCGGTTGTCCATGAGAAACCTCTCCCTGGGCTCGTCAGGCCGGAGTCCGCAAGTGTACCGCCATCACTTCCGCTTTATGGAGGACGAGACGGATGAAGCTATTGATGCTCTGGTGGAGGTCGCACGTGATGCTGGGGGACAACTCTACGTCCTTATAGATGAGGCGGGGCCACCGTAAGACTTTCAGTATTTCATGTTTCCAGATATTTCATCTTCTAACGTGCTTTCTGAAGGATATTCGCTAAGTGTTATTATAGTTGTTATGCTTAATGTTTCTTAATTTGAGTACGTTTAAATAGTGTTTGATAGACCGACCAATCAAAAAAGTGCGGGAATTTTTTTTTTAATTCTTCCCTTCGAACTCAAACGACCGAACACGTCCAGGTCCATTTCTGGTACTGTGACAAGTATTAGTGAACAAAAATCATTCGTCAGTCTCCCGCTCACAAAGACTTGTGAACGTTTTAAAACCTGTTGCCAATTAATGAATAATATAAGGCGTTTTCATCTTGTCTCTGCGATTTCATGCTATCTGTTAAAGAAATTTCCTTTGTGATACATGTACTCAACTCTCCTGTCTGCCACTCCATACAGGAAGCTGTTCCCCAAGTTCTGCCAGCAGCTGGTGTCCCGCGTGCCGACCGTTCACTTGTGGGCCACGGCTCTCGAGCACGGCCTCAGACCGGCCTGTCTGACGGAGGTGCGCCTCACCATCCCACACAGATGTCCCTGGGCAGTGCTGCAGGAGATCAGCGCGTCACGTGCCCTCAGAGATGGCCACGTGTACCAGTATGACCAGAATGTGGTGGCCGCTGAGAAAGACGTCACCAGGATGAAGTATATGTTCCACAAACACCGAAAAAATCACGCTGCAGGTTATCCGTTAGAGTGTGAACAGTGCGGGAGACGACTGGCTGAACGGCTGAAGGAGTTCGGTGTTGCTGTGTCTGATGGTAGGTTACTCTGTCAGTTGTGGATTTCTTGTTAGTATGTCTGTTTGCTGTGTCTGTTAATACGTTTCTGTGCTTCATTGTTCTTGGTTACAGTCAAACAGCGTCTGTACCAGTTTCCTGTGGTTGGCACGAAGTAAAGAAGAAGCCTTTTCTTGTAGTTGTTTCTCGCGTTTTCTACGTTATGATATCACAAATATCACACCGCTTATTGGTTTGGCGTACTGCTGGAGTAAGACCAAGCCTCGTGAAAAATCGCCGCAGAGCGGGGTGCGCTGAAATGTATGTAGACTTGAGAAGATCTGTGAAACTTTCGGGCCGCCTGGAATCTCATTTTGTGACTTTGAAATTTGACCTCGAACACAGTAGACAATTTGAATAGCTTTGGAATTGGTGAATTTTTTTTGTTAGTGGTGGTTTTTACGTCGCAGTGCGCGTGTCAGGCTTTGAGAAGTGTTAGGCGACGTGCAGCCTTGAGTTTGATGTCGGGTTTCCTCCACAGTGGCATATAAACTAATATCCAACATAACTATGGCACATGCTGCTGGTTCCTTTCACTTTCTAAAGACTGAGGAATTTTTTAACGTTACTTCTTTTATGGAGACATTGAAACCGTCTGACATCTTTCTGTTGCTTTTATCTCGCAGCTCCGGGCAGCCGTCAGTACCGAGACGTGCTGATCCTGTGTGTCCGACCTCAGGATGACTCACGTGACGAGCATGGTAAAGTCACGCGTGCCAGCGGGTTAGTGCGTGGTCTGCGAGCGCGTGGTGTCCCCGTGCAGGTGGTGAGGCGACTCGACCCTGATGACGTCATCCGTGACGTGGCGCTGGCCATCAGCAACAGAGTGACTGTGGCGGACTACACCATGGTGGCGGGCCTGGAGCGCCGCGTTGTGGTGGGAATGGGGGCCGAGGGATTTTGTTCCTACAGTGACATGCTGGCCATGTCACGCTCCTCGGGACACTTGCTGTGGATTGACAAGGCAAGGGCCGAAATAAAGAAGTCATTTTTGGCAACGCAAAACAGCTCATAATATGGTCATTCCGGTCTTCAGGCCAGACGGTTCTGTTTGTCTCTGTGTTGGTTATTTGTAGTGCAGCCCCCGATCTTCAATATTCTGTGTTGGTTATTTGTAGTGCAGCCCCCGATCTTCAATATTCTGTGTTGGTTATTTGTAGTGCAGCCCCCGATCTTCAGTATTCTGTGTTGGTTTTATTTGTAGCACAGCCCCCGATATTCAACTTTCTATGTTGGTTATTTGTAGCCAGTGCAGCCCCAGATTTTCAACATACTGTATGGTTATTTGAACCACGTCCCGAACTGCAGTATTCTCTCTTCAATTTTGTCAGACTCCATCCCTATGCTGTGTAGATAATACTTCCTATCCCTGTAACACTACCACACGACCCCACCCCCACCCCCACCCCTATCCCCGGCCCCCAACTCAGTGTCCACCACCACCACCACCACCACCACCACCATCCCTCTACCATTGTCACTTTACTGTCTCGATTTACAATCATGCAATAACAACTATGACAGCTTGACTCGGAGCACGTGATTCCAGGCCATGCTACGTGTCGGCCGTAGCTCGAAGCAGTCACAGAATAAATTGAATGTGACAGACACTCAGAGAGTTACTGCCTTCTGCTGCTGCTGGTCTAACTCTGTGATATGTGCTGGTAGTGCACGTCCTCCTTCCTTCTGGAACTGATGTAGATATCACATTTTTCATGTACATGTTGCGATCTTCACTTCTTGCCTAGGTCCTGTGTGGAGAGCTGTATGTTTTTGGTTTTTTGTTGTTGGGGTTAGTTTGTTTGTTTGGTTGTTGCTGGTTTTTTTGTTGTTGTTGTTGTTGTTGTTTTTTGTGTGTGTGTTTTTTTTTTGTTTTTTTTTTTTGGGGGGGGGGGGGGTTAAGTGTACATAATTTAAGGCATTCACTGTGTTTGTGCATACAGAATCGATACTTGTATTGTCACATGTTTATACATGTACATAATAATTTTCCTATATGGAGAGCTGTACGAATTTGACGCGTGTCATGTTGTGTGATTGTACAAAGAATTTTTTGTTTCAACAGTTAGCTGTGTTTTCGTCTGTGGCACACTGTGTCAATGTACAAAGAGTTCATTTTTTAACAGCTAGATGTGTGTGTATGTGTGTACAAGTTTGCCATACTGTGTGATTGTACCTGTAAAGAGTTCATTTTAAAATCACACCTAGGTCTGCATGCTTTGACGTGTGCAATACTGTGTGACTGTAAAAAAAGAGTTCAGTTTAGCAGCTGAATGTGTGACTGTGTGACTGTATTCAGAGTTCAGTTTTAACAGCTAACTATATGTATGTCTTCATGTATGCCATACTGTGACTATACAAAGAGTTCATTTTTAACGACTAACTATATGTCTTCATGTATGCCATATTGTGACTGTACAAAGAGTTCATTTTGTAACAGCTAACTGTATGCCTTTAAACGTGTGCCATACTGTGTGACTGTATACAGTGTTCATTCTGTAACAGCCAGCTGTATGTGTTTAAAAGTGTGCCATACTGTGTGACTGTATAGAGTGTTCATTTTGTAACAGCTAGCTGTATGCCTTTAAAAGTGTGCCATACTGTGTGGCTGTATACAGTGTTCATTTTGTAACAGCTAGCTGTATGTGTTTAAAAGTGTGCCATACTGTGTGACTGTATACAGTGTTCATTTTGTAACAGCTAGCTGTATGCCTTTAAAAGTGTGCCATACTGTGTGGCTGTATACAGTGTTCATTTTGTAACAGCTAGCTGTATGTGTTTGAAAGTGTGCCATACTGTGTGGCTGTATACAGTGTTCATTTTGTAACAGCTAGCTGTATGTGTTTAAAAGTGTGCCATACTGTGTGACTGTATACAGTGTTCATTTTGTAACAGCTAGCTGTATGTGTTTAAAAGTGTGCCATACTGTGTGACTGTATACAGTGTTCATTTTGTAACAGCTAGCTGTATGTGTTTGAAAGTGTGCCATACTGTGTGACTGTATACAGTGTTCATTTTGTAACAGCTAGCTGTATGTGTTTGAAAGTGTGCCATACTGTGTGGCTGTATACAGTGTTCATTTTGTAACAGCTGTATGTGTTTGAAAGTGTGCCATACTGTGTGGCTGTATACAGTGTTCATTTTGTAACAGCTAGCTGTATGTGTTTGAAAGTGTGCCATACTGTGTGGCTGTATACAGTGTTCATTTTGTAACAGCTAGCTGTATGTGTTTGAAAGTGTGCCATACTGTGTGGCTGTATACAGTGTTCATTTTGTAACAGCTAACTGCATGTGTTTGAAAGTGTGCCATACTGTGTGACTGTACAAAGGGTTCATTTTTGGCAGACAGCTGTGCGTGTTTTGACGAGTGCCACTCTGTGACTGTACAAACAATCCTTGTTTAGCTGTACATGTGGCACCTGTGTGACTGTACAAACGATCCTTGTTTAGCTGTACATGTGGCACCTGTGTGACTGTACAAACAATCCTTGTTTAGCTGTACATGTGGCACCTGTGTGACTGTACAAACGATCCTTGTTTAGCTGTACATGTGGCACCTGTGTGACTGTACAAACGATCCTTGTTTAGCTGTACATGTGGCACCTGTGTGACTGTACAAACGATCCTTGTTTAGCTGTACATGTGGCACCTGTGTGACTGTACAAACGATCCTTGTTTAGCTGTACATGTGGCACCTGTGTGACTGTACAAACGATCCTTGTTTAGCTGTACATGTGGCACCTGTGTGACTGTACAAACGATCCCTGTTTAGCTGTACATGTGACACCTGTGTGACTGTACAAAGGATCCCTGTTTAGCTGTACATGTGGCACCTGTGTGACTGTACTAAGGATCCTTGTTTAGCTGTACATGTGGCACCTATGTGACTGTACAAACAATCCTTGTTTAGCTGTACATGTGGCACCTGTGTGACTGTACAAACAATCCTTGTTTAGCTGTACATGTGGCACCTGTGTGACTGTACAAACAATCCTTGTTTAGCTGTACATGTGGCACCTGTGTGACTGTACAAACAATCCTTGTTTAGCTGTACATGTGGCACCTGTGTGACTGTACAAACGATCCTTGTTTAGCTGTACATGTGGCACCTGTGTGACTGTACTAAGGATCCCTGTTTAGCTGTACACGTGGCACCTGTGTGACTGTACAAACAATCCTTGTTTAGCTGTACATGTGGCACCTGTGTGACTGTACAAACAATCCTTGTTTAGCTGTACATGTGGCACCTGTGTGACTGTACAAACAATCCTTGTTTAGCTGTACATGTGGCACCTGTGTGACTGTACTAACGATCCCTGTTTAGCTGTACATGTGACACCTGTGTGACTGTACTAAGAATCCCTGTTTAGCTGTACATGTGGCACCTGTGTGACTGTACTAAGAATTCTTCTTTTAACAGCCAGATGTACATTTCTCATTTACGTGTTCCATACAGTGTGACCGATGATGTAGACGAATACTGTAATTGTTAATTGTTCATTCCCATGCCCCACGTTCTAACTCTGTCATTTGTTTAACCGTACAGGTTTTAAAGTGTGCCTTACTACGCAACTGTACAAAGAATTATTTTCATTTTTACTGTGTTAGTTCCATGTGATTGGTGATGTTGAAGAATGATTAGCTGGTCAATGTTAAGTCCCACCTTCCACGCTCACACAGTTCCGCTTGTTCAGCTGTTCATTTCAAAATGTTACTTACGATTCTCTTTGTATCTCTGTTTAAGTAACACTTGTATTTGTATTTTCATGTGTATGTTTGATCTGACGAGATCGTGGCCGTTGGGTTGCTTCCCTTTAGCTGCTAGGCCTTCTTGGTTCATACTTTGGTTTCCTCTGTAGCAGGTTTGTGATGTAGATGATATGCTGAAGGAAGTTACGTTTGCTATGTAGCAGTTTTGTTTTTTTGTTTTTTGTTTGTTTGTTTTTTGTTGTTGTTGTTGTTGTTGTTTTTATGTACATGATATGCTAAAGGAAGTTAGGTTTGCTATGTAGCAGGTTTGTGATTGCATCATATGCTGAAGGAAGTTAGGTTTGCTATGTAGAAGGTTTGTTATGTACATGTACATGATATGCTGAAGGAAGTTAGGCTTGCTATGTAGAAGGTTTGTTATGTATACATGTACATGATATGCCGAAGGAAGTTAGGTTTGCTATATAACAGATTTGTTACGTTAGTGTAACCCATGAGTGATCGCGGAAGACACATCCAGGATGACCCTCGATTACAGGAGAGAGGAGTCCGTGTCGAGTTACGTACATTGTACGCTGTATGAAGTTATCGTTGCTATGTGGCAGGTTTGTGATGTACATGATATGCTGAATGAAGTTAGGTTTGCAGGTTTGACATTTCAAACACTGAAATTATCTTTGTCTTGGTAGCAGGTTTATGGTGTACATTATACGCTGAAATCAAGACCGATTCAGCTTATTCAAGATGTATAACATATAATCCTTTAGTCCCAGTTTTGAGTCTAGCTATGATACACCAGTAACCCCAAACAACCAGACACTAAAATGCAGACCTTTTGCTGTACAAGTACATGTTCCATAGTTCAGGTACAGAAATGCTTCGACTGAAAACGCTTCCCTAGATAGAGTCGTCCCACAATGATAATAACATTCCTAACATTCCATAAGGTGGACAAGTTTCTTTTTTCACACTGACACTGTTAGAGAAACTGATTTCGCCTTTTTGGCTATTACGGACTGTTACTGAAAGACTGTGATGTGTACTCACACGCTTTGCTTAGATGGTTCCAATGCTCGGGGTCATGAGTCCCGGCTGCGGCCAGATATTTGTGCTGGCCTTTTTCTTGTTGTTTTTGATATTACCCATACGTACGCGGTGGAAAAGGACATTAAACTCCCAAACAACCACACCACCCACCCTTGCCTAGATAAAAAGGGTGAGTGACCGGCCCCAGTCGTGAAGTGGTTAGCACTTCGGACCATGGGCTGGAAGACCCGGGTTCGAGTCTCAGCCGAGGCAAGCGGGAGTTTTCTTAGCTAGGTCGGCTCCTACTCAGAGCGGGTGTGCCATGGGCCCAATGGGGAGGCTGTTGCCACACAACCGAGATTCACTCACTTCACGGGTGCGACTTTGGGGGTGCTTCCGTTGGTGTGACACGTCATATGATGTGGATATTTACACGGCCGGCACCGCAGGTGCCGTAGTTCCCGATCCTGGTTAATGCCGGGATATTTATGGAAGCGTGGAATGCGGCCCTGTCCCGCAGTCCCAAACCGCACGAACCTCCAATGCATCATCTTTCCATCATCGTCATCTCCATCATCATGCATGATAAAAATTGCCCGAGCTTCCGAGCCCTCCGTGGATTCCACCCATTACCAGGGAGGAACTGACACCACTGAAACCGACAAAAAGAGTTGGGGCAGCAAAAAAAAAAAAAGACAAAAAAGAGCGAGTTTGTAGGGCTTAACGCCGTGCGAGCAACAAACACTAATTCACTTGCCGAGATGAGAACGTTCTTTTCTGCAAAGATGTGTATTTGTCGTTAAGAATGGTTTCATAATATAAAGTTTGTATACAGATTTGTGTACATAGTTCAAGTTCTTATCTTGTATCAGCGTCGCCCTTTTTGTTTAGTTTATGCAGGACATCAGACGGTACTGACATTATTTGTTTTGCCTCTTCACAATACATTGAGTATTTTCATATCTTCTTATTACGGATTTCTTTACTGTTTCAAGTGTGCATTCCTTCTATACCATGTAAAGTGTCTACGATAGTTACAGTTTTATAATTATGTCTCTGAGAATTTCGGTTTTATTTGCCCATGAAATTTGAGGTAACATTTGCCACTAAGCATTTACAACGTCATCTACCCAGAATATTAATTCCATGATCTGCCTGTAACAACAGGTATTTGGGCTGTATGTTTGTATATACCAAAAA
>JACVVK020000320.1:105000-127500 GCA_018292915.2 Batillaria attramentaria | reverse complement strand
TGTGTATTTACGTGTTTGTGTTTGTGGATGGGGGCGGGGACTCTCCATTTTAATGCTGGGGTAGTAAGGGCGGGTGGGTGGGCTGGGGTTGCAGACGCTCCATTTCCTGCTTCAGTAATAGGACAGAGGGGGGGGGGGGGTGTGGCGGTGTTCGGGAGGGTCGAATTTCAGAGCTCGAAGTGTGTAAAAACTGTTTCTTTTTCCCCTTTCTTGCTTCTTTTCTTTATTTATTTTTTGCCCCCCCCCCCCCCCACACACACACGCAGTCACACACACACTCCCCCTTCGTCCGGCCCTGTATGTCGCTACATGGTATTCCCAGTCCGCGTCATCTCATGTAACGTGTGTGTGTGTGTGTGTGTGTGTGTGTGTGTGTGTGTGTGTGTGTGTGTGTGTGTGTGTGTGTGTGTGTGTGTGTGTGTGTGTATTGTGTTTGCATTTACGATATTGGAGTCTTTCCAAGCATGAGCGATGATATATGGTTATAACTCATAGCCTCCGAGTATCTGTTGAAGAATACAGTAAGAAAGTATGAGAAAAAGAAACAGACTCGAGTCACAAAATGTGTTACGATTTTCGGTAACTGTCTCAATATCTGAGTGCCTGAGAATATCTAACCAACACACACACACACACACACACACACACACACACACACACACACACACACATACACGGCACGCACGCACACACACACACACACACACACACACACACACACACACACACACACACACACACACACACACACACAGTGTCACACTTGTAGAAACATATAGTGTTAAGCTATAGTTCGCCAGGCGAGAAAGATGGAAAACAATTACATAAAATGAAAAAAATTATATTTGATAGTGTATTTTACACCTGACACATTGTTACCTGTCATTGTCCACAGGGACAATCTTTACAGAACCCTGAACTGTGACGTCACAACATGGATACCAACACTGGGCGTGATTCTAATGACCCTGACAGTCAACATCCACAATATGAACAGCGACAAACACATCCCCCATCTCTCTCACAGCACGTGTACCACTCGGGATACCCGCCGCCAGTCACTGGGGATGTCCGCCAGTCACGTGACCAGTCCGTCACCCAGGTTGTGGATCAGCCCGGCCACCCTGTGGTCATCCAGCACCTGTATCCACCGAGACCAGTCACCCAACACCTGTATCCACATGACGTCATACAGATTGCTCACACTGGCTATCCGCCCAGTTACCAGCCAGCCCCACGAACCAGCTTTCTACCCGTTGAGACAGCCCACACTGGCTATCCGACCATTTACCAGCCAGTCCCACAAACAAACAATCTACCCGTTCAGACTACCCATACTTGCTCTCTGCCCAGTTACCAGCCAGACCCACGAACCAGCTTTCTACCCGTTCAGACTACCCATACTGGCTCTCTGCCCAGTTACCAGCCAGCCCCACAAACCAGCTTTCTACCCGTTCAGACTATCCATACTGGCTCTCTGCCCAGTTACCAGCCAGCCCCACGAACCAGCCTTCTACCCGTTCAGACTATCCATACTGGCTCTCTGCCCAGTTACCAACCAGACCCACGAACCAGGTTTCTACCCCTTCAGACTACCCATACTGGCTATCCGTCCAGTGGACAGGTGGCCTCCCTACGTAGCTATTTACCGGCTCGTGAAATGAATCACCCACTATCAGTCACCCACCGTCCATTGCCAGTCACCCACAGCGTGGATCAGTGGTCCACAGGATCAGGAGAACAGGCCATGAACAATACCCCTGCTGGTCGTCAGGTAGAGGGCGACACTTCAAACAGTAGTGATGAACCAGACGATAATGTTGATGCTAATGATAATGATGATCCAGATTCCGGTGTTGTGACGTCAGCCACTAGTCCCGCTCTACCCGGTCCCTCACTGCCGGCATCAGACTTACCAGAGGAAAAACAAAGACACCTGGCTACACTGTCCACTCTCTACAGAAACACCGCGCACATTGTCAGGCGACACCAGGATGGGACGCTCACCAAGGAATTCTGTAATCACTTGAAGGAAATAAAAACTGCATGTAAGAGTTTGAACAGTGACATGTTGTGGTTAAACGATTCTCAAAAGAGGACGGTGAATGATCTGTTGATAAGAACCGGGTTCGTTGACCTGCTGTGTGAAGTGATGGCGGACGGACTCGAATCAAACAATGACGCGGCATGGGACGGGGATCAAGACACAAATGCTGCAGTCATAGCGGCTCATGGTCTTACGGCTTTGGACTGGAGTATCTATCGTGAAGTGTGGTGCAGAGTATGTGATGACGCCCATCTGTTGCCGGTGTTGCTGAAGAAACTCAAGGACTGGTACCGGCCTCACATGGACAACACTCTGAAGGTAAGTATAAATTATGTTGTCATGGTACCGGCCTTACATGGATAAGACTCTTACTGTCAGGAAAATTATGATATCGCGACACCGACCCTCACGGGGACAATACGTACACTCACTGTCAGTATAATTATGTTGTCATGGTACCGACCCTCACGGGGACAATACGGACACTCACTGTCAGTATAATTATGTTGTCATGCTACCCGACCCTCACGGGGACAATACGTACACACACTGTCAGTATAATTATGTTGTCATGGTAACGACATCGAGTGAACTAGACATTCACTGCACGTGCGTATTTTTTCATCTTAGTATCAGTCTGTGTACGACACATTTTAGAGGAAAAGATTACTGTTTAGCGACGATTTGTGTGTGTGTGTGTGTGTGTGTGTGTGTGTGTGTGTGTGTGTGTGTGTGTGTGTGTGTGTGTGTGTGTGTGTGTGTGTGCATTCTAATTTCGTTGTTTGTAGACATTGGTTTTCGGCATTCATTTGGCTCTGTTTGCAACAAAATAATCTGCGGAGATTAGGCTGCTTGATGAGATAACATAATTCTACAAAGTTTGTACAAAATCCGCCAGAGTTTGACGCGTCATTTATGTCAGACATTTCAAGCATTGAGCTCTAGCGAACCCCCTTCCTAGCCCCTCCCCCCCCCCCTTCCTCCCGCCGCGAAAATTACAAACTCCCTGCCTTCCCCGCCAAACTCCGTCACTCAATAAAGTCGTCAATACTTAATAATACTTTACTAACCCAAGGTAGGTCTTCCCTCACGCTCTATTCTGCACGCATTTCCGGGTTGGCACCAGATATTGTTATGCCCAACTGACCATCGGTATTTCGTAACACACACACGTACATGTTTGCTGTTCAGTTTCCGTAACAAAGCTCGTTATCATTGTTTTATGAATGTGTAATGCGCGCATTCCCAGGACAGAGTGTCGGCTGTAACTTTCTGATTTTCAGTTTTAGATCATACTGCCAGGTAACAAATGTATCAGCCAAAATGAAACGAGCATAATTAAGTTTTCGTTTATCGGTACTGTATCCAGAGACATAAAAAGAAGAAATCCTAGATATCGGCAAACCGCGTGCCCACGGGAAATATAACCTGTACTAATTTCACACAGGTGACAATACTCTTGTCCGAGGACACTGTGGGCAATGCTGATATCACACGGGAGACGTTTTAGTCCGGCCGAACAAACATCGAACATGGCTCAGACACGAGCTGGATAAATAAAAGAAAAGACATGGTGTGGTTGTACTTCACCCGAGAAACACGGAAAACGCATTGTGCGGTCGTGTTCGAAGTTTGTTCGGACTAAAACATTTCCCGTGTAATATGAGCAGGGCTGGGGTGGGTGTTTAGTGGTTTAACGTCCTTTTCCACCACATAGGGTGATATCAAAGACGGGGCAACGATGAAAAAGCCAGCACAATATTTGGCCCTAGCCGGGATCGAACTCACGACCCGAGCATTAGAAGTCCAACGCTCTACCATTCGACCACCCCGGCTCCCCGTGTAACATGAGCAGAAACGACTCCGTGCCAAAACTTGATATGTCCGATTAAAAACACTAAGCTATTGTACCTAGTAGGTATGAAATGTATTAGGGGGTGGGTTCGGAAGTGTAAGAATACACGCACTTTCTTGGTCACAATTCGGGAAACATCGTGCTGTAAGAACTTATGAGGTCCGGTGAATGTTTAAATAACCAAAATATACTAGGTTCTAGCAAATACTACTGGGCATGTGTAGCACGGCTTTTCCTTTTACATCAGCATGTACTGAAGAAGGAAATACAGTTACACACGTTTTAATAAAATGGGAATAAACTCTCTCTCTCTCTCTCTCTCTCTCTCTCTCTCACACACACACACACACACACACACACACACACACACACACACACACACACACACACACACACACACACACAAAACACAACACAACACAACACAACACAACACAACACAACACACACACACACACACACACACACACACACACACACACACACACACACACACACACTACACTACACTACACTTCGCTGGCCTATGTAACGGTCAAACTTACTCAGTCTCATCAGGCCAAAGAACACAAATGCACGAGGCCTGAAAATGCCTATACATTCCATATTAGCTTCAGGCGTCATAGTCACCCTAAAATCCTTCACTCTAGAAACAAAGACCACCATGCACAGGCCATCCAAGGGCACGCACCTGACAGGAGTTTCACAAAAAAAATTCTCCTTTCCGCTCAGGCCTCACTGGAGGAATGCCAGTCTATTTTCTGTTTAGGCCAGGAAGCCGCTTTATCAACATCCGCTCGCGTCGCTTTTGCCACTCTCCAGCGCAAAAGTTCCCGGGTTCACTGGCACTTTGCCTCTTGTTGCTCCCCCTGCCGGGCATGCATCTCGGCCTACAAAATACAAAAATCACGAAAATCACGCTTTTTCATGACAGCTAAAATCTTACAAACTAGCACACTCGCCGGCCAAACGGTTCTCCAAATAAACACTGCACGTGACCCCAAGGTCAATTTGTCAGTGTCCTGACGCCAGCAACAGGTCGGTCATTCGTCATCAGATTTGAATTCCCCGTTTTATTTAAAAAAAAAAAAAAAAAAAAAAGAGCGGCAATATATCACGGACCAAAGTCATGTTTGCTGATTATTGTGTGCACCTACTTAGACCGGCGTCAAGGGAGACGACAACTGGAAGAACAACTTAAAGGCGAGCAAACGCGGGGTAGCCTCCCTTCGACCTCAAAGAGCATGACGGATCACGTGGAAGATTTTCACTCACATTCTGTGAATTGTATAATTACATCATTAGAGTTCCTACAACATAAAGTGGCACGAAGGCCCCGGGATGAGCAAGAATTTATTTGAAAAATTTACGCGCAGACTCGTTTTGCGGTGCCTGCCTTGCCTTCACGTACACAATCGTGTATAGTTATCAAGTGAGCACAAATCTAATTCTGTACCTGACGGGTGGGACCGAGAAACGGAAATCAAGTACACACTAGTCTAAGCATGCAGTAAACACGAGAGAAAAACAAAATTGTTGGCGCCGTTAACAAATGGCGAAGTGTTCTCCCGGGAGAAGCGACCCGCATTTCCCATACTAAGGTAGCGGGGCATAAGAAATACCAACATTAATACTAAAAGCAATCATGGAAACTTATTGGTACAAGGGACTGATTTAAACTTTCACTGCATTATAGGTTCCCAGCATAAAATATGTATATTCTGAGTGAAGCGGCATATAGCACACAGTTTCATGATTGTATAGCCCAATTATGAAAATAACTGTACAAACACATGCGACGATTTGTTTATTTCATTATACTTTATTACTAGTTTTGTTAGCACTGCTGCAGGATATGGTAATGACTCTGTCCAGTGTTTGAGAAATTTCAGTTTTCGTACCAGCAAAAACAGGATTATGATTTTCCAGAGGGATTATCTCGTTTCCATGTCACTTTAAATGACTGTATTGATTTTGTAAAATCTGTGTGTTTTTTTTGTTTTGTTTTGTTTTGTTTTGTTTTTTTTTGTTGTTTTTTTTTGTTTTGTTTTTTTTGTTTTTTTTTTTTTTTTGGGGGGGGGGTTAACTGCCGTATTAATTACAGCTGACATGGCAGCATTTTTATAAACGGGACTTAAACACCGGCAGAACACAACAGACTCGGATGAATTTGTTTCCTTGTCATGTGACGTAACAGTGGATCCACAGGAATGACGGAGCGATGTCGATTCGTATACAGTTTGGCCGATTATTTATTTATTTATTATTTATTTTTATGCTTCTTGTTTTTCAGTTTGTTTGTTTGATTGTGTGTTTGTTTCTTTGTTTGTTGTCGTTGTTGTTGTTGTTCATATCTGATGCCGAGACATGTGCGCCAACATGACCAGTCAGTAAGAATGAGACACTGAGTGTGACTGTGTCACCGACACCACCATCAGTCAGTGTGATGATGTTACTTACAGAAACTACATGACAGGGTGATCACGTCCAGTCTGGACATCATCTTCTACATCGCCAATCTGAACGACAAGGGAGAGCGACTCCGTCAGCTGGGTGTGACAGGCGTGATGGTCAATTTCCTCATGTCGCCTGACGGGAACTGTCGGTATGAAGATGGCGTGATTGTTGAACTTCTCCAGATTTCGTTCATAAAAATAATAATAATAATAATTCGGATTGTGTTAATTAATTTCGGTTGTTATCACGTCACTTCTCCCCAATATATTGTATACCATGGCTGTATTACAACATGAAATAAGTTGAAAGGAGAGTTTCGAAAGATTTTAAAAAAAATGCAACATAATGCAACATATCCGGTGATGTCAATATTTCGGCCTTATTATTCGTGCTACCTCAGGTCTCCAGTGTTCAAATATACGTCTGTACACAGTAGGTTGGTATGGTGACCGACGTCTAGCGTCACAGGACTAAATAATATCTAGGGTATTTAGGATTTTTGCTTTATTTTTGAAGGGTCAGCCCGTGAAAGTTGCGTGTATTTATTAAATAATTACTTGCTGCGTTTCCGTTTGTTCAGGAAACACTAACGTAAACGCACCCACCCCTCCCCCAACCCCCAAACAAAAAACCTATATAGTAGAAAAAAAAGGGTGTGTTCTCATTCATCAGTATACACGTAGTACGGATGTTGATACGGCGACCACAAGAAAATAAAATCGTATCGGAGACCGGAGTGATGTTTTAATTTTCCTTTTTCCCCATGAAAACGGACAAGCGGGACCTAAAACGCCATTTCCTCCACCATGCCCCATCCACGTGCTCATTTAAAAAAAAATATATAAAATAAAATTTAAAAAAGGGTCGATCATTTGGGAACCTCCCCATGCAGCAAGGTCAACATTTTCAGCAGAACTATTGTATTATTATATTGTATATCCCTGCCTGCATCCCTATGCCTGCCTGCATCCTCCCACACATTCCTCTCATTCCCCCCTCCGCCCCCCCCCCCTCCAGCCCCCGCCAAGTAAGAAAAATCTATATCCCCTCCTCAATGTTTCTATTGGTGTTGTTGTTGTTGTTGTTGTTGTTGTTGTTGTTGTTTAGTCCTTTCCTTATAATGTATTTTTAAATCACACAAAGACATAGATAAGCTGTGTTCGTGTTTGCTTTTCCGGACAAGTGGAAACGCGGCCAGACAGTTTGCTGTTCACCTAAAGACCCTGGTTTTGATATTTTTAGGCTCACAGTTCGCTCTGAGCTATTTTGGTGCTGTTTAGCATCACACCACTAAGACACGCGCACAAATACACGCACAGACAGGTCTGCGTTCAGCTGATTGAAACCAAAACACAGTGGCCGGTGACAGTGTCGTATACGACACTCGACCTTGTAGCTCCCGACGGCTGAGTTTTCTTCATTCGCACGGCCATCAAACATCAGTGTGTTGCATTCAGAGCTCTACTAATCTCAAAGATCTCTAAGCGCACAGGCGTGGTCACAAGCGCAGCTGTTCCAAAATAAAGGTCTCCCTGTGGAACCCTATAGTAATGGTAGCAACAGCGCCTTTAAACGAGCCCTAATTATGTAGTACATGTAACAGTTACGTAACTATGTCTTTGGTCCTAATTCACGAGCCCTTACCATAACGAGACTGTCAGTCGATGACGAATACTCGCTATATTCACGTGTGTGTTATTACAGCTTCTCCTGCAAACTGTGTAAAACAGTTTCTCACCTATGGACAAGTCATGAAGCAAAATGGTTCAAATGTGGCTGAATACTACCAAGGGCGCTTATCAGACTGTTACGATCCGCCAGTGAAAATGTGGTTATCGCCCTGAGAATATTGTTTAGTTGGTTGACCTCCAGAGATACCGAATGGTTTACTGCATGCATAGTGAAAGGTGGCTGAGTTATGCTGAAGAATAAAACGTGCATTACAGACACATGGACAACGATGGCCGTATGGGTTCAACACGATATGATAATTATGCTTGTTGTCGATGTTGATGTTGCTGCTGCTGCTATTGTTGTTCAGTGATGTTAATGTTGATATTGATGTTGTTCGAATACTTGTTCAAATTATGTGTTCATGCTGGTGCGTGTGTTTTCCGTCTACTGTTTCCTCGACCCCTGTTCCTAACACACGTAAAGCAGTAAACACTGATCAGTCTGTACGTGTGATGTTTGTTTTCCTGATGTCGTTCATTCTGTACACAGGGGGTGGGCAGTAAAAACACTTCGTATCATCGTGACCGAGGAGGAGGGCGACAGGCTGGAATCCACACAGATTGTGACGTCATTCTGTGATATGCCAAATGATTATGGCTACTGGACATGGAGAGGTAGGTCATGTTCCGGATCTTGTCTACTGACCATGGTTATTACAGTGTCCACACATAGTCATTGTACAAGCTGCTCTATCAATATGACAACATGCAGTGTGCAACATCCTTTTCAGTCAGCATCACTTTCAGTTATGGGCATAACGTAAAACATGCGTAATGAAATGTATGTGGGGTTTAGTCTGATGTCAAACATATCCGTCTACTTTTTCTAGTCTGTTAACTGTTCAACTGGTTCAATATTACATTGAGTATTTCCGCCGGTTGTGTATATCGTGTAAACGGTAACAGATTTTTAACTTTTGCACAATAAACAGTTTTTGATGGAACCGCCTGGATTTTCAATGATATGATTCTACGTTCGACACAATCATAACACACCCATAAGATCTCTCTCTCTCTCTCTCTCTCACACACACACACACACACACACACACACACACACACACACACACACACACACACACACACACACACACACACAGAGGCCAACATCACTTTATTTGTAAGCTCACTTTACACACACTGGGCTGAATATCAAAGTTACCCAGTAAACACGTGTTCTGCGTCCCGTCCCGTCTTTAGTGCCAGTGTTATATGAGTGTACACACAGCTGTTTGTCTCACGACACTCTGATACGTTAGGATGTCAAAACGTCAACACTTGTTAGATCAGCTGAAGCTTTTATTGATGAATGTGTTTACAGACTTGACCGACAATGCCGTCATCAAGCGTGTGCTGATACAGAAGGGAGCGCTACCCATGCTGATGGACCGAGTCTGGGAGGCGGACAGTGACGACAGTAAACACAGTGAGACACCATACAATGCATGCATGACTTGACTTTGGAATAAGGACCCTCTCGCTATCACAACATTGCATTGCCGAAAAACGGAAATTTGAGTGATTTTGTGGACATAACATATTCTTACCTCTACCTCCCCTCCTTGGTAATCCGTAGTGCTTTCCGAGCATGACTAACTGCGAGTCGTGTACTTACCGAGTCCGCGAGGAACACCAGACAAAAATAGTCAGTGCGCGAGTTATATGTACTTCTCAGTCCAAAGCTGGACACACACAGGTGGTTACACACGGGCCCGGGGAGTTGGGACTCTGTCGTCTGGATTGAAGTGTGGATGTTCTGTGTCCCTTGTCTCTGATGGCGGACAGTCGTTGTAGTCAGTCTTCCTAAACTGTCTCAGTGGTAGTCGTGGTATCCGGGTGCCTGGTGTTTCAGAATTGCCCATTGTACTTTCTTTCAGCGTTGGGGGGGGGGGGGGGGGAAGTGAACGGGGTGCCGGGAGGGAGGGGAGTTCTGAAGGGGTGGAGGGGGGGAGTATGTCTGTGGCGATACTGATGCTGTTTGGTATCGTTTGACTATAAAATTATTAATGTCAAGCTCCAGGTACAATGAAACCTGTCTAGACGTTTCCTCTGTAAGACAAACCTTGTCGGAGAAGGCCACCAAGAAATTGTAAAATAGTGTAAACTGATATACCAAAGTAAAGTAAACAGGTAACGCAGTCGAACTGCTGATAAGTCACAGATTTGTTTTCACACACACACACACACACACACACACACACACACACACACACACACACACACACACACACACACGGATTGTATCCATGTTTGCCAACAATTCATCAAGGATGTGCTGATACAGAAGGCATTACTACCCATGCTGATGAGCCGAGTCTGTCGACGGCATTCAACACAGCAAGACACCATACAATACACTGGATCACTTTGGACTAACGGCCCTTTTGGTATAATGACATGCAAGGTCGTAAAATGGAAAACCGACCGGTCCTGAGGGCATACTCATGCTGCCGTCACCCACCATTTGCTCATCCTTGGTCATCCGTAGTCAGTACTTTCCGAGGATGTCTAAGAGTCATGTACTTAGCGAGTGTAGGAGTAACACCAGACAGAAATAGTCAGTCCGCGAGTTACTTCTCAGTCCAAAGCTGGACACACACGGGCTCAAAGAGCTAAAGTGAGGATCGATGTTCTGTGTCCCTTGTCTATAATGACGGACAGTCGTTATTTTCATTCTGTCAAATGTAGTATTACGAGCGGGAAGGGGGCTCCGATTTGTTTACTATATGTTGTATACTTTGTTCCAACTGACAGATGGGACGGGAAGGGATGGAGGGGGGACGGGGAGGGTGAGGGGCTTGGTGTATACGTATGTTGGAAAATATTAAACATAATGAAGCAAAAACAAATGTAATCTTAACCGATGGGAACCGATGAAGAAAGGCTGAAAACAAAGATTTCGGGAAAAAAAGAACAGCGTGCAGGCAGATGATAATAAAACAGAGAAAAGCAAAAAACCAAAACCTGGCAGATTAGAGTCGGTTGGATTCCAATTGAATTTTGTTCTTTGAACTTCCTGCTAGGAGGGTCGGGGGGAGGGGGGTTGAGGAGAGGATGTAATAGGTTTGCGGATACCCTGTGGCCTTGAACCAGCTGCAGGAACTTCCAGCCTTAGCAACCTGTTTGTACGCTGGCTCAGCTACTGATCCACCGATAGCACGTGATGCTGGCTTACAGTGCCGATGAGACCTTCCCACGCTTATGTTTCATAAAAAAATAATTTCCTCTTGTCTTGTTTTTTTCAAGCGGATACCTCGAGAGTATTATACATAGGCAGTCCGACTAAACGTAACACAGCTGCTGGGTGACAATACAAACACACACACACACACACACACACACACACACACACACACACACACACACACACACACACACACACACACACACACACTGCTCGATATTCACAGTTGAAGTTGTAAACTGAAAACGTGTTTGTGATGAGACAAAACGCTGGACAGTTCCCCGTGTATTGTGTTGATTCTGTCCTGTTGTGTTCGTTTCACAGCCGCCCTGAAAAAGATAGCTGAACTTTGTTCGTCTGAACACGTACCTGCTGATGTTCGACAAGAGTTACTGGACTTGGCAAAGGCGATACAGTGCGATCTTTTGTTGTCCGGACAGTGTCAGAGGACGGCCGTTAAGATACTGAAGAAACTCACATCACGACAGGGGGCGACAACCGAGCATCGTCAGCATAGTACTTCTGCCGGTGAGTACAAGTATTCAGCATATGTTAATTATATTTTGATGATGGGATATCTGAATAATTGCATTTGTGTACGCAGAGATCACAACTAAAAAAATCTAACAAATTGCGTGCGTGCGTAACATATCTCAGGCCTACACCGTGCTACAGAAATAATAAAAGGAAGCTTACTTTTCGCACTTTTTTTTGATAATGTACCACTCACTCCATATAACCCTATAATCATCCTTTGTCACCCTTTTTGTGGGGTCCCTTCACGTAGATGTGCTCAGAGTGAGACAGAGAAATCGTTTGCCACCTGAATTTCTCTTACGATGGTAACTGGTGGAAAAAGAAAAGACCAAAAAAAAAAAAAAAAAAAGATACAGGCTAGCAATACCAATCTGGCGATATCTACGTCAGAATGTTAGGTGAGATCTATGAACACACAACGCGCTGTTATGCAGACAGTAAAACAAACAGAGACGCAGCTTATTGATTAAACGCTTATGTGAAAACTGCATGTTGTGCACTGATGTCTGCATGTCAGCCATTCACTAGAGGCGACAATGGTTAGGAAACTGCATTGTGCGAGTACGTATGTGCAGCGCGCACACTTCCAACTATACCGAGCAGCAAAAGAAAGGCGCAATTTATGGCATGATACTGACTGATACCTCGGAAAGCGTTTTACGCCCATTCAGTTGCGAAGTCATCATACAGCGGGAAGCCGACTTATTCGATGAAAGTCTTTATGAGTGATCGGATGATGATTTCGAATCCTGTTTGGAAGCCAAAAATTTGTACTGCTTTTTTCCATCGTTGTCCTGCCTTTGATATCATGATCATCCCTCTGTGTGTGTGTGTGTGTGTGTGTGTGTGTGTGTGTGTGTGTGTGTGTGTGTGTGTGTGTGTGTGTGTAGAACAAGGTACCAGTCAACGTCAGCGGGCGGCCATGGCATTCTGGTTGTTACACGCCCCTCGATGGTTTCCCGATCTTCACAACAAAACATACTTCATCCCGCCGCTAGACCCGGACAGTAATCAGAACGGCGGAGATACTACAGCCGGTGTTGTGCAGCGCAGTTTCACACAGACGTCTTGCTCGTGCCCATCACGAGACTCCTGTGGCCTTGACCTTCAGAATACAGACGTTCAGCTGTCAGGGTATCAGATGCATCAGACCACAACCAGCTGTTCACATGAGCCCCTTCCACTCTCTGCCGATACCTCTCCTCCAACTAAACGTCTGAAATTGTCCTCTACATGCGGACATGTCGCTTATAACTCCTCGTGCGATCGATCGTGTAACATTCAGTCGGCCCAGGTGCAGACAACCGCGCCTGTAGTCAGTACTGGCTCCTTCCAAATACCCAGTCCAACACCTTCACAACAGGTCAGTGACGTCACGAGTGTACGTCATCACTTGCTGCGTTTTATCAGAGCGCTGGCGGAGAGACAACAAGAAGTGATGATGGTGATGTGGCGGTTGGATTTCAGGCGATACCTGGACCAACAGGACAACCGACTGGACGCTGCGACTACCGCCCTCCTGACGAGGTCCGCTACAGGGGGGGGGCGGGAACCGGGAGGGAGACTTCATGATGCTTATCATACATCAGAAATACGGACTGATTGTGGTTCGAGTCACACTGGTGGGCTTCCGTATGGACGACGTTCAGGATGTAAAACTGACTGACACAGTGACAGAGGCCGTGAAAGAGCTGAACGCTGCTGACCGTTTGCTAAAACACATGACGTCAGATCTTCAGCAGGTCAAGGTCAATAAAGTCATCATCTTGCCAAGCATCACATCTGGTCGGCTGGGACAGACCTTTAGTGAAAACCTGCATGTACAACAGGTGAGAGGAAAATTATCCAATCACGCATTTGTGTGTGTGTGTGTGTGTGTGTGTGTGTGTGTGTGTGTGTGTGTGTGTGTGTGTGTGTGTGTGTTTCCGTTTTCACTAATGTGGACACCTTATTATTGCTGCAGGCCGTGTGTCAGTGTCTGGGATCTCCCTCTATTACTGACGCTGTCAAAATGTGTCTGTGTGCTGACCACCTCCCCTCCATCAATCATCTGAATGACATCACAGATACGTCACACCTGACTGGTCTGAGTGAGTGGTGGAAGCGGACCGTGGTCACCCGGTGTCTACAGACGGACAGTGCTGTGTCGGGTGCAACGGAGGATGAGAGACGCCACCTGTATGAAACACTCCTGGGAAGGTGTGTGGGTGTTTGGGGGTTTAACGTCCTTTTGCACCACATACCTGGCAACGTGAGCAAGGAGGCTGGAAAAGAGGGAAAGGGGGGGGGGGGGGGTTGGTTTGTTGTGGTTGGTTTGGGTAGTGGCGAGGGGGGGGGGGGATTGGCTGGCTGTGGTTGGTGTGGGGAGTGGCGAACACGAAATGTAATGTAATCGTTTGGTCAATTGCCAGTTTCAAGTTGACTCAGTGTGTTGTGTGTTAGTTGTTGTTGGAGTCTGATAGCAGTATTTGAATAGTTTTTTTTTATTTGTCAGGTTTGTTGCGCGACGTAAAGCCCTAACTAACTAACTTGTTTCATATGTTTTAGTTGTTTTATTCATGTTTGTATTTCTTTTTCTATTTCTTGTTCACACACACACACACACACACACACACACACACACACACACACACACACACACACACACACACACACACACACACACACTTTCTCAGTTTAGATTACAGTTTTCTATCGTGTATCATTTCAGATTCGCTGGACCTTTACAGCTCGTTAAAATCCACACCGGGACTTCAGCAACACGAGAAGTGAAACTAAAGACCAAGAAAATGATCAAACTGGCCACAAGGCTGAAACCACCGCCTGAGCAATTGTCAGCTGGAAAGTCTGTGGAAACAGTGAAACCAGAGAAATCCAGTGTTACCGCGAGAGAAACGGCACAAGACAGCGCGGGCACAGGTATTACAAGTACATCCCCGACAATACACGTGCAGCTAGAAGCCAGACAGCCAGGCAGTGACTTGGTCACCATGGAACCTCCTTCACATGACAGTGTCCATCTACGGCAACAAGAAATCCCGAAATTTACTGAAAGTGAATCGGAAGACAAGACAGACGACAAAGATGACGCAGACGACGAAGATGGTGATATAGATGACGCAGACGAAATCCACATACTCAGTCCGGCCCAAGTCCAACTACTGGACAACCTCCCACCACGCGCCTTCGTGACTGGGCCGCCAGGAACTGGGAAAAGCAGCACGCTGTATTTAGTGGGATCACGATGGCTAGGTCAGGTCAAGGACGTGCACATCCTGAGCACGTCAGAGACAAGCCGGGCCATGTCCTTCAAGCTACAGCATCAGCTCCAGTTGTCCTTGAGAAATCTCTCCCTGGGCTTGTCAGGCCGGAGTCCGCAAGTGTACCGTCATCACTTCTGCTTTATGGAGGACGAGATGGATGAAGCCATTGACGCTCTGGTGGAGGTCGCACGTGCTGCTGGGGGACAACTCTACGTCCTTATAGATGAAGCGGGACCACCGTAAGGATTTCAGTAATTCACGTTTCTAGATCTAGGGTCCATTGATCCAACGTCTAAGGTGCTTACTGGGAGGATATTCGTTAAATATTGTTATAATTGTTATTTTGAGTACGTCTAAAGAGTGGTAGGCCAGCCAATAAAAAAGTGCGGGGGAAAAAAACTAGCATTTAACAATTCTCCCGTTCGAACTCAAACGACCCAGTATTTGAACACTCCTTGCTCTATTTCTGGTACTGTGATAAATGTTAGTGAACGAAAATCATTAGTATGTCTCTCGCTTACAAAGACAAGCGAACATTTTTTAAACCTGCTGCCAATTAATGAATAGTACATATATAAAGCGGTGTGTGTGTGTGTGTGTGTGTGTGTGTGTGTGTGTGTGTGTGTGTGTGTGTGTGTGTTTAAATCTGGTTTCTAAGAAATTTCCATTTATTCATTTGTGAACATCTCTGACTTGTCTCCCACTCCATACAGGAAGCTGTTCCCCAAGTTCTGCCAGCAGCTGGTGTCCCGCGTGCCGACCGTTCACTTGTGGGCCACGGCTCTCGAGCACGGCCTCAGACCGGCCTGTCTGACGGAGGTGCGCCTCACCATCCCATACAGATGTCCCTGGGCAGTGCTGCAGGAGATCAGCGCGTCACGAGCCTTCAGCGATGGCCACGTGTACCAGTATGACCAGAATGTGGTGGCCGCTGAGAAAGACGGCACCAGGATGAAGTATATGAAACACAAGAATCAGCGTGGCCACACCGGACACTATCCGCTAGAGTGTGTGAGGTGTGGGGAACGACTGGCAGAGCGCATGCCGGAACTGGGAGTCCGAAAGAAAGGTAAAGTCAATACAACTAATAACCACTCAGGAACACTTCATAAAGCTCAGTTGGTATAGTTCGCCTGTTGGGAGATGCAGATGTGTATACCAGTCATTTGTAGGGGGAGCAAATGTAACCAGCTGCTCGGGACGGGGTGCAAATGTATCCCAGATTGCTGTCTCGCGAGTTGGAGTCACGTGACTGCTAACTTCGTTTTATGAACGTAACTTAAACGAAAGCAATAAACGAATGTAGCCATCAGATGGTGACGAGACATGTTCGTGCATAGTATCTGTCGTAATTTGTAACTGTTTCCGCTTTCCGGCAACGAGCCTTTCGATGAAAATAGCACGGCAACATCGCGAGATCTGACCGGACTGAAGGGGCGGGGTACAAACACCCCTCTGAGTGTAGAGCTGGCGTACATTTGCTCCCTCTGCATATGACTGGTATTCATTTGCACCCCCTAGCGGACGAACTATACCAACTGAGCCTTAATAAACTGAAAAAGGAAGGAAATGTAAAAGCGAACACTTATGAAGCGTAAAGGTCTTGCCGTCTTGTCACGTTGTCCTGTAGTCACATTTGTACATGGGGCATCAACTGGTCGGCTCAGTAAATTTACCAGTCGTCATTTGATGGTGATTTTGACTATCATGAATGTGAACCAGTGTATCCAGTCTTGAGTCAAGTGCTGTATAGACAGTTTGCCAACACTTCCATGGAATACAGAGAGAGGTACTTGCACAGTGGTTCGTATTTTAAACCTGTAACAGCTAGAGCTCTTGGTGATGTCCAAATACATCTCTCTCATTCTATTGTTTTCCATTTGAACAGCCAATCCAGGCGAGCGTCAGTACCGAGACGTGCTGATCCTGTGTGTCCGACCTCAGGACGAGACACGTGACGAACATGGCAACGTGACGTCACAAGCCAGCGGATTGGTGCGCGGTCTGCGTGCGCGTGGTATCCCCGTGCAAGTGGTGAGACGACTCGATCCTGATGACGTCATCCGTGACGTAGCGCTGGCCATCAGCAACAGAGTGACTGTGGCGGACTACACCATGGTGGCGGGCCTGGAGCGCCGTCTCGTGGTGGGAATGGGGGCCGAGGGATTTTGTTCCTACAGTGACATGCTGGCCATGTCACGCTCCTCGGGACACTTGCTGTGGATTGAAAAGGCAAAGGCCAAAGTGAGGAGGTCATTTTTGGCAAAGCAAAGCAACTCGTAATGTGATCGTTCCAGTTTTTATACGTGGGCTGTTCCAAACGTTGTGAGATTTGATAAGACTAATGCCACTACACTTACAAGAATGTGACGGACGTGTAGGCCGACCGCAACTTACGTTTGGTGCCAAATATCGTAAACTACGGGCTGCTTTTATGCAGTGAATTTTTCTCTAACAAATTTGATTTTCATTTCTAGTACAGAACATTAAGTTTTCCTCAGCGTACCATGTTTACACAAGGCGGATCCCCAAATACATTCACACGCGAACTGCTTGGGATTATGTTTTGTAACGTTTATAACGACGTTTGATAGTGGATGCTCCAGCAGGTGCACCATTGTTCGTTGTTTGTAAGTACTGCTGATATGAAGGGTTGCAGATAAAAGATAGCGGACAACATATCACACTACACAGTTTGAGGAAATGGATCCAGTCGCTTAAAAACGTCAATAATTTTGAGAAGAAAAAAAAACTCACTCTTTCTGTTGTTTTTGTTTTTGTTTTTTTTAATGTGCATACAAAAGCATTGTGTTTGGTGTTAATCTGCTGTGGTCGGTCGAGGGTTGTTCGTGGGCGTGTTTCATCCCTACCAATAATAAGACCTTAGGGTATGGGGCCTTATTATAACGGGGGAATAAAACTAACCGCCAGATCAGGTCGATATTTTGGATCAGAGTAAATCAGAAGCTGCTCTCCAAATCCGTTAAACCGCTTCTCTACTTAAGAGCATTTGAAAGTCTCATTATTTTTGGAACCCCCCTCATATCAAACGATTCTGACACAGATATCTACAGTACAAACCGTCTGTTGTCGTTGTGTTGACTATTTGAAGCACAGCTCCCAGTCTTCAGTTTTCTCCTTTCAGTTTTGTCATAGCCCCGTCCCCCACGATCTATACTACTTATCCCCCCCCCCCTTACCTCCCTCTCCACTACCATCAGCATCCCGCCACCATAGCCACCAGTCACAGTACTGCTTGTTGTGTCAGACAACTTCGTCTGGAGTACGTGATCTTTCAACTGGCCTAGCCAAATATCCGCCATGCCAGTGGCTCGAACTAGCTTCATACGAGATTACTGCCTACTGCTGTTGCTGCTCTAACTCTGTGATGTGTGCTAGTAATGCACGCCCTGCGTCCTTCTAGGACTGATGTAGATCTATATACATGTATATGACAATACTTGTGTACATACTGCGATTCAGTTTGACATATCTACATATTTCCTGTTTGGAGTGCCATAAGTGTTTTAGTGTACTACACGAATTGTGTATTTACAGATTTGTAGTTTGACATTTTTACACTGGCGTGATTATTTTCCTATCTGGAGATCTGTACGTGTTTTAACGTGTCACTGATGCACTGGCGTTGGAAGTTACTTTGCCGGGGGCGTGGGTGGGGGTGTCGGGCGGGGGGATTCAGTCGGCAGAGGCTCGAAAAATCAAACATCAGGGACGGGGATTAGCGGGGGGGGGGGGGGAGTAACTGACCTGTCACGGTCCATTTCAAATTGACAAACTATTCCAAGATATGCTGGACCAAATGCTGATACAGTATTTTCACAATATATATCAGTATGCATACCTTCATCGGTATGTACCAACAGTTACAACTGCCCGATCGTCAAATTCAAATTTATTTCTCATTTCTATATCTGTATTTCTGTAACACTTGTATGTGAAATTTCACGCTTATGTTTGGTCTGACTGATCCTGACCGTTGGGTTGCTTCCCTTTGGCTGCCAGTCCTGCTGTTAGGTTTACCTTCTGGGGTATAGCTTGCTCGTGATGTACCTGATGAATGAAGTTAGGTTTGCGTTGTAGCATATTTCTGTAACGTACATGGTTTCCTGAATGAAGTTAGGTTTGCTGTCTAGCAGGTTCGTGGTGTACATGATAATTATGCTGAATGAAGTAAGCTTTGTAGCAGGTTTGTGATGCGCATGATATGCTGTATGAAGTTAGGTTTGCTATGTGGCAGGTTTATTATGTACATGATATGCTGAAGGAAGTTAGGTTTGCTATGTGGCAGGTTTATGATGTACATGATATGCTGAAGGAAGTTAGGTTTGCAAATGTAGCAGGTTTATGGTGTACATAACATGTTGTATGAAGTTAGGTTTGCTATGTAGCAGGTTTATGATGTACATAACATGTTGTATGAAGTTAGGTTTGCAAATGTAGCAGGTTTATGATGTACATAACATGTTGTATGAAGTTAGGTTTGCTATGTAGCAGGTTTGTGATGTTCATAATATGCTATATGAAGTTAGGTTTGCTTTGTGGCAGATTTGTCATGTACAATATACGCTGAAATCAAGATTCAGCTATTTCAAGATGTATAACTCGTAATCCTTTAGTCCCGGTTTTGAGTCTATTTATGATACACCAGTAACCCAAGCCAACGGACACTAAAGTGCAGACCTTTTTTTCTGTACAAGCACATGTACCATATAGTTACAGTACAGAAACGCTTTGACTGAAAACGTTTTCTAGACAAAATCGTTCCACAATGATAATAACATTCCTAACATTCCATAAGGTGGACAAGTTTCTTTTTTCACAGTGACACTGCTAGAGAAACTGATTTCGTCTTTTCGGCTGTTACGAACTGTTACTGAAAGACTGTGATGTGTACTCACACGCTTTGTTTAGATGGTTCCAATGCTCGGGGTCCTGAGTTCGAGTTCCGGCTGCGGCCAGATATTTGTCCTGGCCTTTTTCTTGTTGTTTTTGATATTACCCATACGCGGTGGAAAAGGACATTAAACTCCCAAACACCCACACCACCCACCCTTGCCTAGATAAAAAGGGTGAGTGACCGGCCCCAGTAGTGAAGTGGTTAGCACTTCGGACCATGGGCTGGGAGACCCGGGTTCGAATCTCAGCCGAGGCAAGCGGGATTTTTCTTTGCTAGGTCGGCTCCTACCCAGAGCGGGTGTGCCATGGGCCCAGTGGGGAGGCTGTTGCCACACAGCCGAGATTCACCCACTTCACGGGTGCGACTTTGGGGGTGCTTCCGTTGGTGTGACACGTCGTATGATGTTGATATTTACACGGCCGGCACCGCAGGTGCCGTAGTTCCCGATCCTGGTTAATGCCGGGATATTTATGGAAGCGTGGAATGCGGCCATGCCCTGCAGTCCCAAACCGCACGAACCTCCATAGCATCATCTTACCACCATCGTCTTCTCCATCATCATGCATGATAAAAATTGCCCGAGCTTCCGAGCCCTCCGTGGATTCCACCCATTACCAGGGAGGAACACCACTGAAGCCGACAAAAAGAGTTGGGGCAGCAAAAAAAAAAAAAAAAAAAAAAGGAGCGAGTTTGTAGGGCTTAACGCCGTGCGAGCAACAAACACTAATTCACTTGCCCAGATGAGAACGTTCTTTTCTACAAAGATGTGTATTTGTCGTTAAGAATGGTTTCATAATATAAAGTTTGTATACAGATTTGTGTACATAGTTCAAGTTGTTATCTTGTATCTGCGTCGCCCTTTCTTGTTTAGTTCATGCAGGACATCAGACGGTACTGACATTATTTGTTTTGCCTCTTCACAATACATTGAGTATTTTCATATCTTCTTATTACGGATTTCTTTACTATTTCAAGTGTGCATTCCTTCTATACCATGTAAAGTGTCTACGATAGTTACAGTTTTGTAATTATGTCTCTGAGAATTTCGGTTCTATTTGCCCATGAAATTTGAGGTAACATTTGCCTGTAAGCAATTACAACGTCATCTACCCAGAATATTAGTACCATGATTTGCCTGTAACAACAAGTATTTGCGCTTGGTTTCTCATTGCTTTCACGGCAAAATGTGCATGGCCTTGCTTTGTTTAAAGTTTAAGGTTTGCGGCATGGCTTTACATAGTTCGGGCTAACCCATGAGTGTTCGGGGAAGACACATCCTGGCCTCGATTACAGGTGAGGGGAAACCATGCCTAGGCTTTACATTGCCCGTCGGTGCGCACGAATGACTCAGTAATGACTCGCTGCTTTGTTTGGCATGGCGTACAGCGTGTGGACTAACCATGTTATCTATGTCTGTGACATACCTCTATTTGAATGCCATGTTTGTTCATGTACGTTGAGGTTTATAGTACATGCATGACCTATTTGCCTTGGTTTCTGTGCAGTATGTTTGTATATACCAAAAACAAAATGTAAAAAATTTATTAATATTTTAGTAGAGTGCAGTTATCATCAATCGCTTTTGGTTACTGTAAAGTCTCCTAACTGAGTACAGCGCAACATCTGCTTGTAAAACTGGTGAAAACCTGTGTGTGAAAGACTGTACGATGGAATATAGATGCGCCGTCATTAATGTTAACATTGAACTTCTGTGTAGTGTCTGGGAATCCTTCACAATCTACAAAGCGAGCACAAGAGAGGAGATGTCATGCACGCACTGTACATTTATTTCTTTTTTTGGCTAAATTGTTTGTTTACACGGAACGGAAAAAGCGTGGGGTTTGTTGTTGTTTTTGTTGTTGGTGGTGGTGGTGGTGTGTTGTTGTTGTTGTTGTTGTTTTCAGACTGGTGTAGTAATACACGAGTGTGCCATACACGAAGCAGGGACGTTGCTGTCTCTGTAAACGTGGTACAGCGGAAAAAGTCCCATTACCTCCCCTTGTATAGTTCTGTCTTACAATGACGACAAAGGGAAACTAGACAGAAAATGAGCAGACAGTCATTCGTGCTATCATTACGGTTCCCTAACGATTTGTATCATGTGTAAACGTGATTTTTGTGGCTCACATATTGCCGCCAATATTGTCTTGCTACATTTTTTTTTCTATCTCATACTTATTCTCTTTAAGAACATCGCCCAAAACTCGTGAGAGATTGAGCCCTGTCGAGCAACCTTTTGAGCAAAACAAAATTGAGACATTTGAACAGATCAGCTGCCAGAAGTTACAGGGGTTAATGCTATCATTGTCATGCTGACAGATCGTGCTGAGTTGTTTGAATGTTGAAGGACTAAGTTACACCTGACTCTGACACTGACACTTCTAATGGCACTCGTGAGAATGTTTCAAGTGACTGTTTGACTTTCGGTAGCGTGAACTTTGTAAGACAGTGCCATGTTACTATGGGAATTCAGCAGGATTCAATTTGTGAATATGTTAGTGCCATA